>JBBBDQ010003026.1:7500-67823 GCA_037127315.1 Ascarosepion bandense | reverse complement strand
ATATATATATATAGTCATTCACATACAGGCCTGTTTCGCTGTATCACTGCTCATCAGTGTAACTAGACAACTGATTGCTTCAAGCCGGGATTGAAACTTGACCAATTTGTCATCAGCTGAAGATTTTACCTGCTAAGCTATTTGCTCATGGCAAATGTAAGGTTGTCATTGAATCATTAGCACTGCCTGCATTGAGGCCACTTGTCTTACAAGAACTCACCATACAACAGCTGTTTTCGACATGTGGTCATTATCTAAATGGACAAGTTGGTATTCAAAAATTTAAAAACGTGGAAAGTGTACTAATTGAAGACAAATTGTGTGACAATGAGATCCAAAGGCAAAGAGACATGGCAAAGGACACATTCCAGAATCTGAATAGAGAATTAAGAGACAAGAAGATTTTACTAGAAACAAAGAAGATTTTACTAGAAACAAAGAAGATTTTACTAGAAACAAAGAAGAGAGTACTAGATTGCTATGTGACATCAGTTCTTCAATAGAGCAGTAAATGCTGGACAATATCATTGAAGATGAAGGAAAAATTTGAAGCAATTGAAATGTGGTTCTACAGAAGCATACTTGATATAATGTGGGGGATCAGTTCCATATTACAATCAATCTGTAAACTGACCCCTCACTTTGTGGTCATAGCAGTTTCTATACATTTATATTCCTGAGATCCAAAAACAAAAGGATGCATTCCAGGAGCTGAGAAGAGTATTAAGAAACAGGACAATTTCTCTGGAAACAAAGAAGAGTGGACTACATTGCTATGTGATGTCATTTTTTCAATATGGCAGTGAATGCTGGACAATATCATCAAACATGAAGGTAAAACAAGAAGCAAATGAAAATTGGTTCTACAGAAAGATACCGCAAATACCATGGATCGAGCATGTGAGCAATGATAAGGTTTCGGAAAGGATGGAAACGGAAAAAAATAATAGTGAGCATCAGGAAGAAACAGCTAAAATTCTGGAACATACCATGAAAAAGGAGAGTTTAGATTAGAGAATCTGATACACACACACACACATATATATATATATATATACTTGTACATGTAGATACATATATATGTGAATGTATATGTAGATAAATATATACATATATATAAATTTATACATGTATATATGCATAAATATATACTTATACATATATATATATACATATCAATAAATGAACTTAGAAAACAATATATAATTGTATACATACATATACATATATATACTTACACACCCACATATATATACATATATATATACACACATATACATATACACACAGGCACACATATATACATATATATACATATATACATATATACATACACACATATATATGCATACACATATATACATATACACATATATACATACACACATATATATACACATACACATATATATGTACACATATACACATACACACATATATATACACATACACATATATATGTACACATATACACATATATATATATACACATATATATACACATGTATATATATACACACATGTATATATACACATACACATGCATATATACACACATAAACACACACATATGTATATATATACACATACACACACATATATAAATATATGCACATACATATATATATATACACACACATATATATATATACACATATATAAATATATGCACATACACACATATATAAATATATGCATACACACATATATAAATATATGCATACACACATATATAAATATATGCACATACAAATATGAATATATACACATATATATATATATACATACACATACACACAAATATAAATATATACACATATATACATACACACATACATATTTATATATATATATGCACACACATATATATATATACACACATACACATTTATATATATATATATATATACAAACACACATATGTATATATACACACATACACATTTATATATATATATATATATATACACACACATATGTATATATACACACATACACATTTATATATATATATATATATATACACACACATACATATATATATATCCACACATACACATATATATATATCCACACACATATATATATATATATACACACACAAACATATATATACACACGTACATATACACACATATATATATGCACACACATATGTATATACACTTCACACATACAGACATATATATATATACACATATATATATATACACTTCACACATACAGACATATATACACATATATATATATACACTTCACACATGCACACATATATATATACACTTCACACATACAGACATATATATATACACATATATATATACACCTCACATACAGACATATATATATACACATATATATATACACCTCACACATACAGACATATATATATACACACATATATATATACACTTCACACATACAGACATATATATATATACAGACATATATATGTATACACTTCACATATGTATATACAGACATGTATATATACATGTCCACACATACACATATCCACACATACACGTATATATATATATATACACATACACGTGTATATATATACATACATACACATACACACATACATATTTATATATATACACACATACATATTTATATATACACACATATATACACACACATACATATTTATATATACACACACATATATATATACACACATACCTCATATATACACACATAGACATATATATATACATCCACACATACACATATACACTTCACATATATATAAACACATATATATACACACATACACACACATATATATATATATACATACACATATATATACACACATAGACATGTATATATATACATACACACACACATATATATACACATATACCCACATACACACATATATACACACACATACACACACATATATATACATACACACACATATATATATACACATACATACATATTTATATATATATATACACATATATACACACACACATACACATATATATATATATAGACACATACACACATACACATTTATATATAAACTGTCATCATTCTTTCATTGATGAAACTGCAATATAAGTAATTATCAAATATTGATAAATTCATTTGATGCACATGTTATTGTGCAGCATTAACAAAAGAACCGATCTATTTTCATTAACAATTATTCACTTGGCAATAAATACTAAAAAATATTATGAAATACATCATTTTATTAATACACTGGGGTGGCCTAATAATTAAGGCCGGTAGTGTACATGTATATAGACATATATGCATAAATACACACACACACACACATGTATACATACATATATGCATAAATACACACACACACACACACATACATACATATATGCATAAATACACACACACACACATATACATACATATATGCATAAATACACACACACACACATATATATATACATACATACATACATACACATATATAAATATATATACACACATATTTATATAAGCACACACACATATATATATATATATATATAGATACATACACATATATATATACAAATATATATGCATATCTTTATATATATATACACACATTCACACATTTGTACATATATATACATATATACACACATTCACATGTATGTATGTATATATATATCTATATATATATAAACACACACATATTTATATACACATATGTATACACACACATGTATATTTATATACACTTATGTATACACACACATGTATATTTATATACACATATGTATACACACACATATTTATATACACATATCTATACACACACACACACACATATATATATGTACATATACACACACTCCCAGACATAATTATTAGGCCATTCCATTTTTTAAAAATTAATAACTACAGTGTGGAACCACCTAGCAAGAGCACCTCCTAGTCTGATGGCATAAAGAAGATCATCTTTGCTTCCTTGCCTTGTAAAATTTTGGAAACAAAAGAACCATTTTATTTTCATTTAGATTTATCCACTTGGCAACAAATACGAAAAATAGTATGAAGTCCATAATTTCTTTTTAAAAACTGGGGTTTCCTAATAATTATGGTGTGTGTGTAGATATACACTTATATAAGTTGAATTGCGTTTTTTCTGATGATGTTTCAAAATGAAGATTTGTCATGAATTTTGTTTTTGTAAAATATATTAATGTTATAATGTAATGTCACCAACTGGAAATGCAATTATATATATATATATATATATATATATATATATATATATATAATTGCATTTCCAGTTGGTGATATTATACTTACATGCTAATACTCTTGAGAAAGGTATGAATTCATCCCTTTTCCCCACAGTCAGTCAGTCAGTTAAGTGCCATACGTGATACACGCTTGGGCGATCATGTCTCGAAAGAGACATGACTGACTGGGCAGAAGATTATCCCGCAGTAGGTTGCCATTGCTTTCTGTGGTAGACTGGTTGCTGACCAAGGCTATAGAACCCAATCCATCTTGCTATTTAACCCATAACTGGAAGGAAGAGACGGATTAATACCTTTCCCAAGGGTATTTGCGCGTAAGTGAATACAATGGATTCAACTGGAATTCGAACTCGGCTCCCCAGCTTCTCGTTCCGACAACTATGTTTAAAATAGCAGGACAGACTGGGTCTTATATCTTTGGGTGGCAAGCGATCTAGGAAGGAGAAGGAAAAACCATCTGCTTCCTTCTAGACTTTGTCCCAATAAGCAAAGTCTAAAAGTAGGTAACTTCATAAACACATCTACCTGTGAGAGGATGAACAGAGTTACCTCAACATCCCAGGTACAAAATGAATCATTTTTTTATGTCTGTGTATGTGATTTCATCATTTTTTTAAAAAATGCTGAAAGATTTGAGCTGAAACATTATAACTCATGTCAGTATCTCTCTGCAATTTATTTCTGGTCAAAATTTAAAACTTTTCTCTTAACCATTTCCATTAGCTCTTTCCTCTTTCTTTTCCTTTTCTTGATTTCTCGTCTTATTTTCTTCTCTTTTCTTCCCTCTTTCTTTCCTCCTTTTTTTAATGTTTTCCTCGTATGGGGGGGGGGGGGGATTTAAAAAATAAAGAGAAGTTTCTTAAAAGAAAAATCTTTTTACATAAAAATGTTTTTTTTGCCATCATTGTGATCTACCTGATGAGACATTGTTCTTTCAATGTCGAAACAAAATGTATAATTTTGTAGTAGTTTGTAATCCTCACATGTTCTAACATAATAATAATAGTCATTGCTCTATTTTTTATTGAGCACTGTTTTAAATTAATGTTTTGACCATTGCAATTATTTTCTTCATTCTTATTCATTTGTGTGTGTATTATATATATAAACATTTATTGTATCGAGGCAGCAAATAATTTTCTAAACATATACTGTTAAATCTAAAAGACAATGAATGTCTATTATGTTTAATCATGAGCAGTTCTAAGCGTCGCATTTTGGCTTTAATTTCAGTTGATAATAAAGACAAAATATCTCCAACATTTGGAAAATTTTTTATTAAGTTTGTTCTAAGCTTTTGGCTCATATGAGCCATCTTCAAAGAGATTATTAAGACGATAACACAATAACATCCACCATCAGCGACGATCTTATTTTGTGTTGACATAAAACTCCACTAGGCAACGGCAATAGTTACCAAAAATAACAAACGCAATTTGCAAATTTGCAATGTGGTTCTATGATGTTACACCGCGTAATAGCGCGAAATGACAACAGAACCATGTATTCAAATGCAATGTAATGTGTTATGACCAGATTTAAACGTGATTTTATTAAGTGTGGGTTGTTTGGATTTAATATAGATGGCCTCCAATATCTGAAGGTTCTTTTTACTGTGTGTATGAGTAAGGATTATTGTCCTGTTGACTAAAATATGTCTGATATATGCTACAAGTTTATGTTTTTCTGAGAAATGTTGTTTAATTGTACTCTGATCAGAAAAGTGACAGGTTAGTCTACGAGAGAGCGTGGTTGTAGTAAAACCAATATATGTAGTGGGTTTATTTATTTATGGCTCATGTGAGCCAAAAGCTTAGAACAAACTTAATAAAAAATTATCCAAATGTTGGAGATATTTTGTCTTTATTTTCAACAGAAATTAAAGCCAAAATATGATGTTTAGAATGGCTCATGATTAAACATAATAGACATTCATTGTCTCTTATATGTAACAGTATATGTTTAGAATATATATATATATATATATAGTGTAATAGTTGTTACAATGGTTTATAAATTCATAGTATCACTACACAAAAACTTTTGGGTTTCGAAGCTAGCCCTATATGTAGACTGCTTCGTCTTGAGGTGATTTTTTTGAAATGAGAATTATCTAGTTGAAAAGGCCGTTTATTTGTGTTGGATTTGTTTTTTGTTTTTTTTTGTGTTAGAGGGGTTGGTCTGTAATTTGAGTTCAATATATATATATATATATATATATATATATATAGATAGATAGATAGATATGTGTGTGTGTTTATGCAAATTAATAAATAAACACATGAAGGGACACATATGTAAGATAATATTATTCAGGTGTTAATAATACAGTGCTCAATATAGTATGAATAGAGCTATTGTATATACAGGGTGTCCATAAAGTCTGTATGCACTTTTAAAAATTTATAACTTTATTTGTATTTGTGATAGAAATAATCTGTAAAAAAAGTTATAAAGTTTAATGTACCTAGTTTTAAATATAGTTATTGAATAATTCTTTACCACGAAATTTGCAGAAATTTTTAGATTAGTAAACAGATGGATTGGCCTTCACGTTTGCCAGATTTGACTCCATTAGATTTTTTTCATGTGAAAGCAATTGTGTATGCAACCAAACCTAGTTCATTAGAAGATTTGAAAGTTAAAATAACTAATGTAATTCCAGGCATGACTGTAAATCAGTTGGCAAATGTTTTCTGTGTACTGCAAAATCATTTTACTCTTTGTATTGCTAATAATGAAGGACATGTGAAAAATTAAATAAAATTTCAATAAAACCTTAAATATAGAGATTTACTTCTTTCTAATCCTTTTTAGAAATTATTTCTATTGCAAATACAAATAAAATTATAAATTTTTCAAGTGCGCACAAACTGGACACTGTATATTAATAAATACACATATTGTCCTATATTGATCGCACAACTTGGTGTTTCATATATCATGCAATCATCAGGTGCAGATTAGAAATACACACACACACACATATATATATATATATATATATATATGTATTTTATTCATTTCTTGTATATACTGAGTTGGTGCATACTAGCCCTGAATCTCCTCAATGGGAGTAACAAGCCTGATTGTGAGCTCTGCAGGGCAATGCTTTGTGACACTTGCTATCTTATCAACATTTGCTTGTTCTACCTACATTCATATAAATTGTAAATTAAACAATTTTTTTTGTCGAAATCTGTGAATTTGTTTTGTTCATGCTATATTAAAAAAAAAAGACTACATAAAATTCACTAGTTTTTATCCATAACTAGCAGTATAGCCCAGCGTTGCTCGGGTGTAATGAAAGCTTTAAAACTAATCCATGGTCCTGGAGCTCAGACTTTTTTGGATGTTGGCACAAAAGACTAAAAAGCAATAGTTGTTTTCAGTTAAAGCGAAACCATAGACTGAAAGAAAAATGAATGGATGTAAGTCAAATTTTGATTTCCTAGTATTGATATTAAATAAGTTTTTTCGTCGTAAACTGAATTTTGAAGGCTAAATAAATCCTCTGAGTAAATGGTATCATGGCTGAGACTAAGAACTACAATTATACCTACTTGGAGCCAAACCCAAAGCAAAAACTAAAATAAAAGGGCTGAAAAAAATACAGACATACAGGCAGATAAACAGACACACACACAAACATCTTGCCTTTTATATATATATATATATATATGTAATATCGATTTTCTGCACTATTGTAAGAACTGCAACCTTGAAACTTCTAAATATTGTTTCTTATGTCTTTGTCTATGAGTGTATCAAATTTGATTAAAATCGGACAACTCCTTCTATAACCCGATTTTTTCGATTATCGATTTTCAATATTTATCGTGTGTACCTTGACACAAAACCTAGCTAAGAACACTCACAGACACTTATAGTAAAACTGTGTAAATTTTCAAGAAAATCGGTTCAGCCGTTTCGGAGTCTATAGGTAACGGACACACACACACACACACACAAAGTTCCATTTATAAATAAGTTTAGATGTTGTATGTGTCAAAATTTTCAACTTTTTAACAAGCAAAATCTCGAGCTGATGTTAAAAATTTCTACAAAACATTGTTGATTTATTTAAGATAGAATGATCTATTGATGAAAGATCACTTTGTATTTAAACACCTTGTATCTATTTTCATTTTTTCTAGCCGAATTGTTCACCTACGTTGCACATGATTCATTATGTTTATAATTATGTTAAAATTTCTGTCTGATATGAATAGTACATCATGAAAATTGATATTTGGTAGCGTGGTGGAGGTGTATAACAAAATGATAAATAAATGAACACAAGAACACATTAAAAAAATTTCCTGGAAATCCCAGCTTAAAAAATATACAAAACTGTCTTGATAAGTACAGTCCAAGAACTTTGTCCATGTCATGCTAGTGATGTTATGGGATATAGAAAAACCAAAAAAAAAACATAGCCAAATTAATGCACCACTTCCTGCCTTAGGACTTTCCACAGAATTGGTAGGTAGTGTGGCCATAGCAAAAATCAAATTTTGATGAAAATGATTAAAATCATAATAACCATATATATATATATATATATATATATATCACACACACACACACACACACACACATGTGTGTGTTTGTGTTTTCCTCACCGGTCTCACAACTTTGAGTTTTATGCACAACACACTCATCAGGTGCTGCTTGAAAACTGAAAATGTTCAGTTTTCAATCCATATCTGATGACTGTGTTTTGTGCATGTTACTCAGAGTTTTGATAGAGATGGGAAAAAATATTTATTACCAATACAAATTGTAACTTTGTATCGACCACTATTTTATAAACACCAGCACTATATGTGCCATATACATGTATTATCTGTTTCACTGTAAAAGGGTGGGACCTAGTTGCTAATCTAGTATCTTGTGTAAATTCGTACCAAGGTGACACCAATGACCTAAGTTCATCAGAGCAGAAGCTGTGAAAGTACTTGTAGAAGAGGCACAGGGAAGCCAATCGCACACAGCACTTTTGACTTCATCACCATTTTCAAACTTCGTGCCTCTGGTGAACACTTTCAAGGGACCAAACAGGTGAAAGTCTGAAGGTGCAAGGTCTGGGCTGTAAGGGGGATACTGCTGGGATAACTCAAACCTCTTCTGTTTGTGCTCTGCAGTAAGCATTTTTGGCACCCACTGGCAGCTGACCTTCAAGTAGGCAAGGTCATCATGGACAATTTTGTGTGCTCTCTCAACAGATAGGCTCAAAATCCTTGCAATGTAATCCACTGTCACCCTTCTGTCAGACTGAATGAGGTCATTGACTGATTTGATCACCTCAGGAGACCTCACTTCTGTAGGCCTCCCAGGCCTGTTTTCATTCTCAACACTGCTCCATCCTTCTTGAAACAATTTAGCCCACTTGTAGACATTTTTTTGGCTGAAACATGTGGCACCATACACAATTGACATTCTCCTATGAACTTCAACTGGTTTGCACCCTTCACCAACCAAAAACTTGATAACTGACCTCTGTTCAATCCTGGAGCATGCTTCTTGGTTGGCCATATTTGTTAATCACCAAAACTCTCAAAGTTTTTTTTCAATCTGCAAAAAAAAATGAAATCCCTTTGAAAAAGTAAAGGGAAAAAAGTAAAAAAATAAGTAAGCTTCTATTTGTATTAGAAGTCCTTCTACTGAAAAATTCACTTTATTTATTGAATGCCCCTCGTATATATAAAACTATACAAAGAACAATATATATATATATATATATGTATATATATATTGTCATCCACAGACAGATCTGTTTTGCTGTATCACAGCTCATCAGTAATGTTAGACTCCGATTGCTACATAACCCAGGCTCGAAACCCGACCGAATTGGCGTCAGTCGGCGACTCTAACCCTGGGCCACTGGGCGTTCAGTGGAAGAAGGCAGTCTTTTTAGCGCATATCATATTACACGCCCAATAGCTAGAGTGCTCAAATGCATTTTGACTGAATGAGCAATATATAAACTATATGAAGAATAAACAGGAAAACATTTACAAATTTATCAGGTATAGGAGAATTCCCAAAATTCTTTGAGGAACCTAAAATTAAAATGAAATGTGTTTGTGTATTCGTTATATTATAACAGTGATCATCATTATAAATATGGATTTTTATGGTCATATTAACAATAAAATTCAGTTGTCAATGTAATAATTAGTAAATATAATTGTATATATAATCTCCAAATGTTATCAATTACTGTCCACCTACTTTTGGACCACCCTGTATATATATATATATATATATATATATATATATATATATATATATGTATGTATATAACTAATATTAAATATATACACAGCACATACATAAGCATGGAAGTGTATGTGTCCACCCCTGATTCCACATATAATCACACGCAAACTTAAAATGACGAATGCATAAAAACTACTATAGTGGCAGATATGTACACACCCATAATCACACATGTACACACTTTACTGTTCATGATGTCATCAGTGTAAAAAAAAAACAAAAAAACCGTTTATGATTCATAAAAGCAATTGTCAAACATTTTCTAAATTGGCTGCAGTAAAAACTAGAATTAAAATGAAAAAGAAAAAAAATTTTATCTCACCCCACCCTTCAACTTCTTTTAACCTCCATCTTGCTTCCCCAACCATTGCTCATTAAATTTTTTTTTGATCCATGAAAAATGTAGTTTCAGTATTTCATTATGAGGCTTTCATAAAAACTTGAAGTGGAAATACAAGAAGGAGTACTTTGTGGCACTTGACAAGTACATCAAAAGGATTTCAGGCATGAGTATCTTGATCGGTTCACGATGTGTGTGTGTGTGTGTTTGTGTGCATATATATATATATATATACAAGCACTTCATATTAATAAAAATAAGTCATACTTTATTTGATATTAAAATTTCCTTTTTGAAAAATGTGTTTTTCAGAGTTATTCTTATCCTTTTTTACTGAAAATTATTGATGAGCAAATAATTTTAGGATCAGATTATATATATATATATATATATATATATATATATATATATATATATTTTCTATTTGTAAACGAGTTATTATGCGACCTAAGTTTCTTCCAAGAGTGGTGTCTTCAGGCAATTTCCAATAACTAATTTTACCATTTACTTATTTTTTTTAAAAATAACTGATTTTACTGTTTACCGTTTTTCTTAAAAAAAGAAAAAAAAACAGTAAATGGTAAAATCAGTTATTGAAAATTGCCTGAAGACACCACTCATGATAGAAACCTAGGTCGCGTAATAACTCGTTTACAAATGGAAAATATTCAAAAGTTCTACAATATAATTGTATTGAACACTTTTTAATACAAATGTGCACTGGTCTAATCTTATGACCCAAAACTAAGTTATTAAACAATCAATAGCCACACTGATGAGCTGTGATACAGTGAAACGGGCTTGTATGTGGATGACTAATATATTATGCTCTCATTACGATTGAGCTCTCTGGAGAAGAAAATTTTAAAAACAGTTTCCACTTCAGCTATATGCGTGACTCTTCAGAAATGAATTGAGTTCTCTCAGTGACTGGCATCTGTATACACTGCTTATATATACAAGACGTTAAAATTTCCCTTCTCTGATGCCATGCGCCAATGGCTTAGGGAGTAGAGACTCCGACTGACACCAAATCGGTTGAGTTTCGATCCCGGCCAGAAGCAAGTGGATATGTCTAGCCACACTGATGACCTGTGATACAGCGAAATGGGCTTGTATGTGGATGACTAATATATATATATATATATATATATATATATATATATATATATATACATGAGGTCTGATCAAAAAGTATTGGAACTAGTGCAATAAAAAAACTGAAACATATTGAATCAGCATTTAATCTCCTTTTGAAGTATTCCTTTTCTAAAAGCACATATTTTATCTAGAAACGTTACCACTGATAGAAGCATTTTTGATACTCCATTCTTGGGATAGCAAGCAACAGCCTCATTGCACTCTTTTGGATTTTCTTGACATTTTAAAATCTTGTTCCTTTCAAGTGAGAGAGAGAGGAAAAAGTTGCAAGGGTCAAGAGCTAGGGAAGATTGTGGTTGTTAGATCTGGGTAATGTTGTTCTTAGCCAAAAATTGCTGGAGAAGCCATGTACATTGATAGACCATGTGTGGTGTGGTGAGATGACCACACTCTACATGCTATCCTTCCAATCACTGTAATGTATAATGGAAATGAGCAAGAATATTATAACTTAGTGTGTATGTGGAACAGTGTTCAAGGTCAATTTGTGCAAAGCTGCTTCACTTTCTGTATTTTAACCCCATTTACATAGAAACAATCTTGATCCAAATTATGCTCCCATTACGATTAAGCTCTCTAAAAAAGAAAATTTTAAAAACAGTTTCCACTTCTGCTCTATAAGCGTGACTCTTTAGAAATGAAGAGAGTTCTTTCGATGACTGGCGTGTGTATACACTGCTTATATACAACATGTTAAAATTTCCCTTCTCTGATTCCATGTGCCTATGGCTTAGGGAGTAGTGACTCTGACTGACACCAAATCAGTCGAGTTTCGATCCCAGCCAGAAGCAAGTGGATGTGTCTAGCCACACTGATGAGTTGTGATACAGCAAAACAGGTTTGTATGTGGATGACTAATCTACCTATCTAATCTAAATCTAAACTTATTTATAAATGGAACTTTGTCTGTGTGTGTCCGTTACCTATAGACTCCAATACAGCTGAACCGATTTTCTTGAAAATTTACACAGTTGTACTATAAGCATCTGTGAGTGTTTTTAGCTAGATTTTGTGTCAAGGTACCCTTGATAAATATTGAAAATCGATAATCGAAAAAAGTCGGGTTGTAGAAGGAGTGGTCCGATTTTAATCAAATTTGATACACTTATAGACAAAGACATAAGAAACGATATTCAGAAGTTTCAAGGTTGCAGTTCTTACAATAGTGCAGAAAATCTATAATATCTATATATAAAAGGCAAGATTTTTGTGTGTGTGTGTCTGTTTATCTGCCTGTATGTCTGTATTTTTTCAGCCCTTTTATTTTAGTTTTTGCTTCAGGTTTGGCTCTAAGTAGGTATAATTGTAGTTCTTAGTCTCAGCTATGATACCATTTACTCAGAGGACTTATTTAGCCTTCAAAATTCAGTTTACGACGAAAAAAACTTATTTGATATCGATACCAGGAAATCAAAATTTGACTTACATTCATTCATTTTTCTTTCAGTCTACGATTTCGCTTTAACTGGAAACAACTATTGCTTTTTAGTCTTTTGTGCCAATGTCCAAAGAGTCCAAGCTCCAGGACTATGGATTAGTTTTAAAGTTTTCATTACGCCCGAGCAACGCCGGGCTATATATGCTAGGGGCTCATAAATGTGAATGTCCCCAAAACAAAGATACTCTCTTTTAATTACCATTGAGAAACTTTCTTACCTACCATCAGAATGGTAGGATGCTAGTCTCCTGTAGAGTAAGACGCTGGTGCCTCCTTGACGTCACACTCTCGAATTACCATTTTTGTGACCAATATTTGCAATAAATTTTAATCAATTCAATCCTTTGTCTCTTCCACACTTTTGGCTGTCATAGTATTGCACTTGAGTCAATCACTTTTAAGGTCAGCATGTCTGTTCTGATTCCTCTTTGGAGAAGGAAAGCTGAAATCCCCTTCTGCTGATTTTCTTAATCAGCTACCTGATGAGAGAGTATAAATGATTGATAACATCTCAGACAGTTTCTTTTTTATCTGATAAAAAGAAATAAATTTGCCAACTTCTATTAGGGAAATCTGACCCCTACCATCCAAAAAAATCTTTGCCCTGCCCCATCTGTGGATGTGATGAAAACTAATTTTAATGTGAATCCTCTTCACCCAATGCTGTCCCCATTGGTAATGCTCTGTTTATGTGCCTGTTTCTGACCCTGCTGCCCCTCCCTGTCAGCATGTACTGGCCCTTTTGAGTCCTTGAGTTTCAGAATCCTGGTCTACAACTGATATATCTTTTAAATTTATTCATAGTTAAAAACTTATATGCTTCCTTATTTACAAAATAAACCCTGATACCATCGAAAACTTTTATGACAATATTCTTAATACAGTATGATATGAGAAACTCACTGGATATACATACACACACAAACACACAAAATATATATATATATATATATATATATATATTATTTACATTGTTCGATCTGTTGTCCTTATGTCATATTTATTGTCATATTAATGTTTCGGCCTTTGTATGCTCCAACTTTCTTCAGGTGATTGGAATTTTGAAGTGAATCCTTTATTTCAATCACTAAAGTAGAGTGTTCTTGTTCCATGAGTCATGCCACTTCTGGATGTTTTATTTATCTCTATTTAACCCAATTCTCTAAAGGTTTTGTTTGCCACTGCTGTCGCCAGGTACTGAACACACAACTCTTTGCATCAAGTCACTGGATTCAACCAACACATTTTTATCCTCTGGACCATGTGTCCCCTGAAGAAGGTCAGAGTGTACAACAGCCAAAACATCATGAATATCGCAATAAAGGTGAGGATAACAGTCCAAACAATGTAAATAATATGAAAATATCTAAAAAAATATAGACATATATATATTATGAAATCTTACAGAAAGTTACAAAATGGAATTAACATCCATATAAAATAATGTTCAAACAAATAAATTTAATACCATTTCATAATTTTTTATAACGTTTCATATTGTATTTTGTTACGTGTTAAGTATAACAAAAGAAAAAAAATGATTAACCAAAACTCAGAGTTAAATCACATACAAATATTTAATTAACGAATAACACAAAATGATATTTATACAGAAACGCGGAGTTTACTACTGGCAGGAAAAGTGTTATGAAGGGGAAGGATACTGACCTGTATCTTTACCCAGTTAAAATAGCGAAGAAGTTTAAGTGCTATAGTTTTTGGAAATCCTCTAATTTGTATATAAGGAATAATTATTAGTTTGATCAATGAAAGAGTCAAAAATATCTATTTACCCATATAGTTCCATGAGGTTCTCTTTCAGGTTTTAGTTGGTCGGCAACTTTTCTTAAAGATTCTTTCGGTGAGATATAAATCCTTGAATCAAAACCGGAGTTGATAATGTCAGCAAATCCTGTTAACAACTAACTACTCTCTTCCCAAAACCTATTTTTATAGGGGCTAACACCTAATTTGCATATTCTAAAATCCTTTAGAATTCTCTAGAGTTTACGAGAATATTCTAGTTTACGAGAATATTCTCAGACATTCTGGCATCTTCCAGACGTTCTATTTCTAATTTCCTTATTTTTACAACTACTTCATGAATTAAAACTTTTTTGTAATAACCAGTAGGACTCAATAGAGTCCCTTACTATAACTTTTTATACATTATTAATATTATTTTTATATATAAATGCCTCCTTGTAACACTTTGTTTAATTTAGGATACAAACCAAGATATATGGATATTTTAAGAAATTAGAGACATGTATTTACAGCTTAAGTCAGTTTTTTCAAACCATGAAATCTATGCTTGAGTGGTAAAACACATCAAATCTAATAGTGGCTTCTCCCTCATTATGGGAGTTGCAGGTTCAAATCCTGCCAGAAGACACATATTTTCCTAACAAGATTTCTTGAATATTCAGGCTGGTGGATGCATATAAATGTACTGTTTAATTATAGGAAAACAGACTATCCACTCAAATATGAATATCCACTGAAAACAATATTCAAACAAATAAATTTCAATAAATTATATATATATGTTTTTATTTTATATTATTAAATTTTATTTTTATTTTAAAAAATGTTTTAAACTTTTAAATTTGAATTTAAAATCTTAAAGTTTAATTTTTTAAGGTTAATTCTTTTTTTTCCAAATTTATTATATGTACACGAATGAATTTATATCTTTGTGTTGTATTTTTTAAGGTTCTCAGATCTGTGCTTTTTAAATAATTCCTATGTTTGTGTATGTGATTCCATCATTTTTTTAAATGTCAAACGATTTAGTTTTATACTATGTAATGAACAAATGTATCTATCTGCAATTCACTTCTGGTTGAAGTTTGAAATTTCTATTTCTTTGCTGCTTCTGTTGTCTCCCTAACACTTTCTTCCCTTTGTGCATTTTCTCACTTTTTCCTCTTTGTTAAGCCAAGGTGTCTTGTGACCAATATCTACATATATATCTATTTTTACTTCCTACCTAAATTTGGGGTCTATTTCTCTCTGAGCCATTTTCATTGGCTCTTTCATCTCGTTTCTTTCTTTCTCTCTTGTTTTTCTCTTTGCTTTTTATTTCCTCTATGTCTTTCTCTTTCCTCTTTTTCCCCTCCTTTTTTGATTTCTCTTTTTGCTTTGTCATCTTTCTTACCTTCTTTATCTCATACAAAAAGTTTTCCAAAAACAAAAGGAAGTGAGTTTTCTTAAATTTTCTTTTAAAGAATAACAATCATTACCATCATTATTATCTAGCTGATGAGATATTGTTCTTTCAATATTGAAACAAAATGTACAATTTTGTAGTAGTTTGTATATGTTCTAAAGTATAATTTATATTAAATATTCCTTGCTCTATTTTTATATTGAGCACGGTTTTAAGTTAATGTTTTGAACGTTGCAAATATCTTCTTCATTCCTTATTCATTTGAATATATCACATATGACAATTAATTGACATTAGCTCTCTGGTGCCCCCACTGCATGAATTTAGTCAAGCTACTAAGATTAGCAACTAGGTTTTTACAGCGAAACCAATAAAATTTAACTGCAACTTCTACTCTAGTAACTTCATTTCTCACATTTCCTGCATGTGGAATTCCCTTTCGTATACTTGCTTTCCTGACAGCTCCAATCTCCAAGAATTTAAATGTATGGTCAATTGCCATCTTCTATCTCTCTGACTCACATCCTTTCCCTCATGTTCCCCACCCCACCGTCCACTCTACTCTCATCAGCTCTCTTCACACCTGTGTTCTCATCTTTCTCTTACCCATTTTCTGACATACCCTATAACTTCTCCCTCTTTCTCATCACTCTCCTCTTATGTAACCCCCTGTGCACCAGCCTTGCTTGGGGTGAAATGATTATAAAAAGTAATATATGACTTAAATATATGGATTAGAATCCAACAAGATGAACAGAATAAGTAAAAAACAAGTAGAAAAAAATGTCTTATAAAAAAATGTGTATATGTCAGTAACATTAGTGTGTGTGAATGACAGTGACAAATACATTTCCATTCAAAATATGTAAGATATATCTTTCATTAAATATGGCCGACAAAGATGATTTAATGAATATTTTATGAATTTTTTCCAGCATCCTAACATTTTTCTGTTTTGTTGGAATTAAGGAATATAAAAATTGTCCATAATTTTTATTGTTCGAAGCACTTTCAGTCATTTCTTTAGCCAATTTCAAGGGTATTTCTGTCTCCAGTGTTGTTATTTTTCCCTGTTTTGATTTTATACGTAAAATTTGAACTCATATATGAAAAATGTGTGTGTGAGTGTATATATGTATATATACACACACACACACACATATATATATATATATTTCACTGTTATTATAAATCAAGCACTGTTAAGACCAATATTCAGATACTTGATACATACCTATAAAAATATATATGTGAACATTGAAGTCAACATACAGCCATGACAGTTTTATGCTTAAATGCAATCTTTAGGCCATGTGCCTGATAACTGTTTTTTAGAATCAAACAAACTATTGCTGCTGGGTGTTGACCTCAATGTCTTCCTTTATATTTATATAAACTATCCCTGATATCAGTCACTTTAACTCATAGATATAGCATACATTAAAACTATTTTTATTATTTTATATATATATATATATATATATAGAGAGAGAGAGAGAGAGAGAGAGAGAAAGAGAGAGATAGATATTTTCTTTTTTTTTTATAATTGTTTCACTACAAGCAGTGGAGTAGATAGATCTATCTATCGCCCGGTTCACACTCCACCCACGTCTATTGAACAGGTTAAGAGGCTCATCCCTTGTTCCCTGTTTAGGATTTGGTTTCTGGCTTTTCTCTTTTCCAATATTCTCACTTTGGTTTCTTCTTTTTTTCAATTGGAGTAGATAGATCTATCTATCACCCGGTTCACACTCCACCCACGTCTATTGAACAGGTTAAGAGGCTCATCCCTTCTTGCCTGTTTAGGATGTGGTTTCCAGCTTTCTCTTTTCCAATCTTCTCACTTTGGTTTCTTTTTTTTTTTCAATTGGAGTAGATAGATCTATCTATCACCCGGTTCACACACCACCCACGTCTATTGAACAGGTTAAGAGGCTCATCCCTTCTTCCCTGTTTAGGATGTGGTTTCCAGCTTTCTATTTTCCAATCTTTTAACTATTACGTAACCCCCTGCACATCAGTGGCGTTACCGCCTTGCTCGGGGTGATACAATTAAAAAAAAATATCTGATCCCTATAAGCACATTTTATTACTAAAACAGTATTTTTAGTGGACAGCCATATTTGTGTGGACATACAGTTTATATTTAAACAGTATAATTATGTTTCTCTACTCCGCCTGTATATTTGAGAAATCTTGTTGAAGAAAAACTGTGCATTGTAACAAAATTTGAACCTACATCCCATTGGCAGGGGAAACCTTTCTTAGACCCAATATGCTTTTAGACCATTTTAGCCATAGATTTCATTGACAAGGCAAAGTTAAATCGTGTTTTATAAATGCAAATCTTCCTCAAACTCTTGAAACATTCATATCGACTCAGTTTAGTATCCATATGTAAACAAAGCAATTTCTAAAGGAGTAATGAATTTTTTATTTATTAATCTGATAGATTTTATTATTTAAACATTATTTTTAGTGGATACTCATATTTGAGTAGATGCTGTGCTTATTCATTAAATCATGGCTTCCCCTATTAAAAGCGACACAAGTTTGAATCTTGCTGCAGAGTGCGTATTTTTCTTTAATCGGATTTATTGTATATTTAGGCCGATAGACAAAAATAAATAAATAAATAAATACACTAAATAAATATAAATGAAGCATTTACTTAAATATGGGGATCCACAAAAATAACCTTTAAGTAACAAAATATGTTGGGTTAATAAGTAAAAAATCCATGACTTGTTTAGGTACATTTATCTAAAAATCTACATTAGTCAGTTAAGTGGCATACGGGATACATACTTGGGCAATCATGTCTCAAAAGAGATATGACTGACAGGGCAGAAGATTTTCCTGCAGTAGGTTGCCATTACTTTCTGTGATAGACTGGTTTCCAACCAAGTGTATAAAACCTAATCTGTCTTGTTATTTGACCCATAGCAGGAGGAAAGAGAGAGATTAATACTTTTCCCAAGGGTATTTGCGTGTAAATGAATGCAATGAAATTAACTGGAGTTCGAACTTAGCTCCCCAATTTATTGTTCAGTCGATATCCACTGTCCCACAACACACATCCATCTTTGATAATGGCTTATAAATACTCATGTCTATAAAATATTTTGGACAGTTTTTACCCACTATAAATCGATATATTGAGATTTGAACCCAGGTCTTATGGTTGAACAGCAAATGTAGTAACTACTCTACCGTGTGTCTAAAATGTGCCTGTGTGTAGAAGTTTAGATAGAGTGTATCTTGAAAAGACAATATGAATAAAGACAAAAGTAAAAACTTAGCCCAAGCATTTCATTCTCTGAGGAACTTTATCAAGCCAAATGCAAGGATTTTATTTTGTAACAAGTATTTATTTAGAAGAGAAAAACAAATTTAAGAGATGCCCATAAATATTTATCAGGTGAGCTGAAAAAGTCTAAGGAGACTATGGAGGATGTGAAGTGACACAATTCAATAAATGAAATAAGTGATGTTTGTGAATTTTTTTTTTTCATAATGCAATTTAATTATAAAATTATTTTAGTTTGTGATTAATATTTGGCAGCATTCTTAAATTTAAAAACTTTGAAGAACTTGATAATATTTTTGCTTTTCCATATAAATACTTGTTAAAAAATAAAATCCTTGCATTTGACTTGATAAAGTCCCTCAGAGAATACAACTTGCTGGCTAAGATAAGTTTTCCTTTTGTTTCTATTTATACATACATACGTCCACACAAATACAAAACTTGTCTTTAAGACATGGCATTTATCAATATACTAGCAGTATAGCCTGGCGTTGCTCGGACGTAATGAAAGCTTTAAAACTAATCCATGGTCCTGGAGCTCAGACTCTTTGGACGTTGGCACAAAAGACTAAAAAGCAATAGTTGTTTCCAGTTAAAGCAAAATCATAGACTGAAAGAAAAATGAATGGATGTAAGTCAAATTTTGATTTCCTGGTATCGATATCAAATAAGTTTTTTTCATCGTAAACTGAATTTTAAAGGCTAAATAAATCCTCTGAGTAAATGGTATCATGGCTGAGACTAAGAACTACAATTATACCTACTTTGAGCCAAACCCAAAGCAAAAACTAAAATAAAAGGGCTGAACAAAATACAGACATACAGGCAGATAAACAGACACACGTACAAACATCTTGCCTTTTATATATATTATCGATTTTCTGCACTATTGTAAGAACTGCAACCTTGAAACTTCTGAATAATGTTTCTTATGTCTTTGTCTATGAGTGTATCAAATTTGATTAAAATCGGATCACTCCTTCTGTAACCCAATTTTTTTGATTATCGATTTTTGAATATTTATTGGGGGTACCTCGACACAAAACCTAGCTAAGAACACTCGCAGACGCTTATAGTACAACTATGTAAGTTTTCATAAAAATCAGTTCAGCCATTTTAGAGTCTATATAGGTAACAGACACACAGACACACACACAGACACACACACAGACACACAGACACACACACACACACAGACACACAAAGTTCCATTTATAAATAAGTTTATATAAAAGGTAAAAAATAAAAACCTGCATGAAACCAAAAGAAGTGAATCATAAAATGGCTATCCTCTTTAAAATTTTATTCTATATTTTTCTCTAATTAAAGAGAAAAAAAATAATTTTACGAAGTGTTATGGCCAGACAGTGCATTAGCTGAAAGCTATTCTGAATTCCTATTCCCCTAAACCCCAAACACCTACTTGGAGACGGAGGGAGAGAGATTCTGTAAATACTCTAAATTGGTTAAAATTGCTGTTAAACCTAAACGATCAATTTCTAAATAGGTGTTCCCAAAAATACTTCATTGGAAATTGAAACAAATATACAGCTACAAGTTTTTTTATTTTATTCTTACCCCTTGATTGATTGCTTGATGAAAAATTGAGCATTTCAACAATTAGAAATGAACTTTATTCAATGTTATTGTTAAGCACTCGATCAATTGAGCAGAAATTAAGCATTTTAACATTTAGAAACGAACTAGCAGTACCTGTGAAAATTTCATGGTTTTGCTCTGTGAATTTTTGGATGAATCTTAAGGTAATGACTAAATAAGCCGCCTGTGAGTTCTACAACAATGAAATACCTGTGGATATTTCTCTACTGAATTGTTAAATATTAAAACCCAACAACTTTAGCAAAATATTACAATAAGAAATCTGAATACTGATTATTATTTAAAGTTCTTACTTTAAATAATAACCAGTATTCAGATTTGTTATTGTAATACAATTAAAAAGACTGGAAATGAATAAGATTGTTTTATTAATAAAATTTGTTATTATTATTATTATTATTAATAAGATTATTTGTTATTATTATTATTAATAAAATTTGTTATTATTATTATAAGATTTATTGTTATTATTATTATTATTATTAATAAGATTATTTGTTGTTATTATTATTAATAAGATTTGTTATTATTATTATTAAAATTTGTTATTATTATTATCAATAAAATTTGCTATTATTATTAAAATATATCATTATTATTAATAAGATTTGTTATTATTATTAATAAACTTTTTTATTATTATTATTATTAATAAGATTTGTTATTTTGTATTAATAAGATTTGTTATTGTAATACAATTAAATAAAATGGAAAGTGATAAGATTTTTTATTTCACTGCAGCAGACACGTGCCTATGTCTATCGTCCTTTTTATTTCTTTTATTTCTTGCTTGTTACCATCATATTTTTCTTTCTTTTCTTTTCTTTTTCCATTATCTCTCTTTTATCATTTCTTTTCTTCTTTTTGTCACTAAAACAAACAAAATATTATTTTTCTTTTGTTTTTCCTTACAATTAAAATGGAATGGTCCATTACTGTTTTTTTTTTTTTAATCATATCACCCCAAGCAAGGCGATAATACCACTGATGCGCAGGGGGCTACGTAAGAGTAAGAAGATTGGAAAAGAGAACGCCGGAAACCACATCCTAAACAGGAAACAAGGGATGAGCCTCTTAACCTGTTCAATAGACGTGGGTGGAGTGTGAACCGGGCGATAGTTTAGTCTATCTACTCCAATTAACTTATCTAAGATTATGTTGTGCTGATACCGACCTAGCAAAAGCGATGGACCGGATGTTCGCACTCTCACGACCAAAAATAAATGACCAAAATTAGTTGGTGCACAGCCGGATCGATGCAGATGTTCCGGTTGAAAACTAAAAATTAACTAAATATTAAATTTCAGTTCGTGAGCCTATTTTATTTATCGGCCAATGGGAAGCCCAGAATCAAATGCAAGTGTGAATTCCCAAATTCCGACATTTTAATGTCCGTTGGACCCATATTTAAAAGATTACTTTAATTGTAAAAACCTTAATTGATATGTGTATATATAAAATATTTTTCAACTCAATTTGCTTTTCTAGATTTATAATCTTTTTATGACTTATAGTGGGCTATCTATGACGAGGCCAAATTTCGTTAATCTGCAACAGCATACTACTACTCTCCTAAAAGAACGACAAACCCACTATAATGTCAGAGCATAACATGCATATTTACTAACTACAGGAGAAACAAGTATAATAATAATAGAAACATCTTGATGATAGACAATAACTTTTTCTGGATAATGCATTAAATACTGACCCAAATAAATGTTTTTAATCCTATCATCAAGATGTTTCTATGTTTGACTGATCAACCATAAGGGTTTGGAAAATGCCACACCTACAGAAGATATTAGAGGCAGGAAGGGTAGCAGGAAACTCTCAGTAATCCACTTAACACATTACTCAATAAGTCCTGGGTCTGACATATAGATGGTGCCACTAATAAAAAAATTCATATGATTTTTATGAAGTACCAACCTTCAAATGGCATGTGACAAAATTTAGGCCCAATTGGATTATTAGTTTACAAATTTCAGTTATTGAAGTGAAGCTACTGTTGCAGATTTTCAAAACAATAGAAAAATCTGAATTTCATGAGTTGATAAAGCATTGTTTTCTAATAGAAAAAATACTGTTCAAACAAAGCAATGACTTGATAAGTGTTATTCAGACTGCTTTATCAGAAACACTGGTTAAGAGGCAGTATGCTGATTTTAAACACAGTTGTACAGACACAAATAATGCTGAACACTCAGGTTGCCCCAAATCAGCACTTGTCCTGGAAAAGCCGTCAAAAGCGACCAAAGACGCAAACATCAGCAGACAAGGTCTCGGCTTCCATATTTTGGGACATGCAAGGTATTTTGTTCATCGATTACATTGAGAAAGACAGAAGCATCAATAGTGACTATTATACAGTATTATTGGTTGTATTTGAAGGGAGAAATTGGCAAAAAATGGCCACAATTGAAGAAGAAAAAAGTGATCTTTCATCAAGACAACATACCGTGTCACAAGTTGATTGCGATGATGGCTAAACTACATGAATTACACTTCGAATTGCTTCCACAACTACCCTATTCTCCAGAACTGGCCCCCAGCAACTGCTGGCTTTTTGCAGATCTCAAAAGAATGCTCCAGGGAAAGAGAATTGGCTCCAATGAAGAAATGATATCGGAAACTGGGGCGTATTTTGAGGCCAAGGACAGATTGTTCTACAAAAGAGGCATCAAATTGTTAGAGAAGCTTTGGAATCAGTGTAACAGCCTAGAAGGAAACTAAGTTGATGAATAAAGTCAAATTTTGCCTAAAAATTATTGTTTTATTAGTTAGGCCTGGGATTTATTGAGTGATGTGTTAATGAATTAAGGTGAATTTTTGGTTGACTGATTTGTTTTTGTTTTCATGGCGTATCAACTCTTTGTGGGTTATTTAACACCAAAACATTTTTTTATTATCTTTTGCAATAACAATGATTTTTCCAGATACACATCCTATTATTTAACCCACTGTCTGGGGAGAAGAGATAGATTTATACCTTTGTAAAGGGCATTTCCGCATAAGCAATGTAGCAATCGCAATTTGAACTCAGTTCTCCAATTTCTTATTCTGAGCCACTATCCATTACACCACCCACACATTGGCATAGACAAAGAAGGACTGTAAAGAGGTAAACGTTACTCAGAGCAAAAAAAGACATGATTACCCACATTTTGAAATGATATGTCATATAAAAAAAAAATGCTGCTTGTGTCGTCTCCTGAGTATTTTTAAAAATCTTTTTATCCCAGGGCAACAAAGCCGCTAAGGCGATTAAAAAAAATTCAATATCATTCAGTTTTCTCATAATCTGTTCATCCTAATCTGAGCAAAACCCAATTAGTAACTTGTATCCACATTGCTAAAATATTTGTCAAAAGATTAGTTATTTTATATGTATATTATTCTACAGATATTAAGAAATACCCTGGGATAGTTGTGCAGAAGACATCCACTTACTTTAAAAAAAGCTGAGGGTGTGCACCTGTCGATGCCATTAGCTCCATGAGACAAAGAAAAATTCAGGCAAACTCATTTCATCATTTATAACCAAAAAATGATTGATGGTATTGCCTGGATGTGATACCAATGAATTTGTGTACCTCATTTAGACGACATATTAAGTCAGTTGCTGTGAACTCCGCAGTATGGAGTAAGCCAACTGCAGACATGTTTTCAAAGAGTATTATCCATTTCACTACATTATACAAAGGTCATAGCTTCAAGGTGAATATTTTAAAGCAATTTATATTGACTATGTGTCCTCCTACAGAAGGTATCGGTGGAGAGTAACAAAAAAGGACTACAAATAAACTTTAAGAAAACTGAATGCATGGTCATCAGCAAAAGGTGCAAACCAAAATGCCAAATACAGGTGGGGGATACCAGAATCAAGCAAGTACAAAAATTTAAATACCTAGGAAGTGTTCTAACAGGAGATGGAAAGTGCGACACAGAGATCCGAAGGCGAATTGGCATGGCATAGGACGCATTTCAGAAGCTGAGTAAAATACTAACACACAGTAAAATTTCACTAGAAACAAAGAGAAGAGTGCTGGATTGTTACATGATGTCAGTTCTTCAATATGGCCGTGAAAGCTGAACAATATCATCAAAAATGAGGATAAAACTGGAAGCAGCAGAAATGTGGTTCTACAGAAGGATGCTGCAAATATTGTGGACTGAGCATGCAAGCAATGATGAGGTGTTGGAAAGAATGGCAACAAAAAGGAAATTAATACTGAGCATCAGGAAGAGACAACTGAAGTTCCTGGGACACGCAATAAGGAAGGAGAGCCTGGAGAACCTGATACTGACTGGCCAGATAGAAGGAAAAAGAGACAGAGGAAGGCAGCGGATAACATATTTACAGGGCCTGATCAGGTGGATGACAGAACGGGATTGCGAGGTGTAACAGAAGCAAACATACTAAGAGCCACAAGGAATAGGGAGACGTGGAGAACAATGATCGCCTATATCCTGAAGGGACAGGGCACATAGAAGAAGAAGATGTGTGTTGTGGTGCAGTGGATATTAACTTGGAACAAGAAATCAGAGGGCCAAGTTCAAATGCGCAAATACCCTTATTAATCTGTTACTTCTCTCTCCATCTATGGGTTAAATAGCAAGACAGATTGAGTTCTTCAGCCTTAGTTGGCAACGAGTCTACTGCAGAAAAAAATGGCAACCTACTGTGAGAAAATCTTCTGCCCAATCAGTCAAGTCTTTTTTGAGACATGATTGCCCAAGAGTATATCACGTATGACACTTAACTGATATCCAGTATACCTATTTAACACTTAGTACCGTCCAAGTGCTTTTATAAGAAGCTCAATGTATCTAACTGTTACATGACAACCTTTTGGAACATTGTGAGTTTGACGAACATAATTTGTGGCTTTCTCTGAATCAATGCATTATGATAATAAATTTCTCGTCAGAATCCATCTGAGACATTTATAAATCTACCATTCATCCGGGCATTGAATATTGTTTCTATATCTGGTTGAGTGCTCCTGCTATTCATCTTGGGGTTCTCAACAAAATCCAAAGGAGAATCTGCAATTTAATCGGTCCTGATTTGGCATCTTGACTTCAGTCGCTTTCTCACCAATGGGATGTGGCTTCCCTCTGTCTTTTCTGCAAGTATTATCATGGTTTCTGCTCTGAGAAGTATCATTCCCTGGTGCCCTGCCTGCATTAATTTACTTGCACAACTAGATTAGTAATTAGGTCCCACCCTTTTACTGTCAAAATTGGCAAAATTGCCACTTCCCTATCAGTTTCTTTTCATGCACTTCCCACCTGTGGAACTCCCTTCCTCATGCTTGCTTCCCTGATAGATACAATCTCCAAAGGTTTAAGTGCAATGCCAATTGTCATCTTCTATCTCCTTGATTCCCACCTCTCTCTTACCCTTTCTCTGACATCCCATGTAGCATTTTTTTTCTCTCTCCCTTCTCCTGTCACTGTAACCCCCAGCACACCAGTGGCAGTGCACCTTGCTTGGAGTGAAATGATTATTAAAAAAATCATTTGAAAAAATGAAAAATGAAGAAGTATTTTTTTATCACTTTCTCAAGACAACGAACAAATTGAATTTTAATGAAACAGAAAAATCAATGAAATCAATCTATTTATATTTACTGCTTTTTCAGTTAATTGCCCGAATAGTTGGGTGGAGAATATACCAACCACATCTTCCCCTAAAGAGGTCACCCTCCCTATGGATACTTACAGACTCAGATATAAACCTGATCAAAGTTTATGTTTTTTATGACACCAGTGTAAAGCAGACATATGTCTACCTTTTGGGCTCTGGTGTAAAATGGACATATGTTCAAATTAGAAATTTAGATAAACAAATTCTAAACTGACTATTTTAAAATTTTAATATTAATATTTATGTTATACTCTACTTCAAATTACATCTCTTTCTGATTTGCTCTATATCAAAATCTGTTGGCCATTTATAAATGCAATGAAAGAAAAATTAAAGTCACTCTTTGTTCCAGTGCTCCAAGCATGGCATCAGGCTCACAAAACAACGTCCACCAAAATATGAAATACAATTTAAAAAGAGTCAATCATAAAGGTTATCACTATAGCAAAAGCATGGAAAAAATGTTGAGTCATGATCCACCCTGTCTACTTTCAAAAACACTGCTCACAACATTGAAGTCAGTCATCAAAGAAACTGTTACCTTCCTCACTAATGATCTCAGTCATCTGACCTGACACTAGCATCAACTCTAAGTCTTCTTAACTCCCCATATTCCAGTGTTACTTCCATTGCCCACAAAGAGACACATAACCATGATCCTCTATATAAGGAACACAATGAATTTTATCTTAACAATTCTTGTCATGTATTTTTTTTTTTTATTTCAGTCTCACTGGATGAGACTTTGTTGTTTTGTTTATTCCCTCGTGTTACCATATAGATCGATATCATATATAACCCCTTTTTATAACCTGACTATGAGCAGCTTACAACCACTTCACATTAAACACTGGTTTCTGTATGTTCATCACCAATGTTAAGTCGAGCCTGGCCAGTATCTAGATGAGTGACTGCTTAGAAATACCAAATGCTGTCAGCTTGGATGTGTGGGTGGTGTAATGGATAATGGCTCAGAATTTTTAATTGGATAGCAGAGTTCCAATTCTAGTTGGATTCTTTTTATTCACTTATGTACAAATACCCTTAGGAAAGGTATGAATCCACCTCTTCTCTCCCTAACTATGAGTTAATTAGTAAAACTTGTATCACTAAATTATTATTACCGCCAAAAAGAAACTCTAACAATCTAAAAATATTTTCTGGCTTTAAATAACCTGCAAGCCATAGAAAATGAATCCATCAAACAATTGTTAACCTTACTGTACACTTTATGTTGCTTGTGCAATAATTTTCATAGATAGTATTTTACACAATAATCCTCAGCAGAAGAACTGATGATCTTTTCATTTTTGATGGGTACTACTATAATATTTATCAAAATAACCTGTGCAACAATTGTTGAAGTATATAGTTATATATAATTCTATCTTCTCTCGGAGAGAATACAGGCAAAAACCATTTTTAGCTGTGCTGACATCTATACAGGATAATGTGCATATTAGAGAAATGTCTTTTATTCACACCTTTTACACCAGAAAAATATAGAAACCAATTAGCTGGAATCTATTTTTGTCTGATAATAATTTATGGTATTGACAGAAAATCTTCAAGATTTGAGACAAAAATTTACAAAAATAATGACTGACAACATAACAGCATTGATAGAGACAATTTTATACAATATAAGATTTATATATATATATATATATATATTATGCTCTCATTATGATTGAGCTCTCTGGAGAAGAAAATTTTAAAACAGTTTCCACTTCTGCTATATGAGTGACTCTTCAGAAATGAATTGAGTTCTTTCGGTGACTGGCGTGTGTATACACTGCTTCTATACAACATGTTAAAATTTCCCTTCTCTGATTCCATGTGCCTATGGCTTAGGGAGTAGCGACATCGACTGACATCAAATTGGTTGAGTTTTGATCCTGGCCAGAAGCAAGTGGATGTGTCTAGCCACACTGATGAGCTGTGATACAGCGAAAGAGGCTTGTATGTGGATGACTAATATATATCTATATATATATATACTAAAAAGCCTGCCATCTTCTACTGGACGCTCGTGGCCTAGGGGTAGAATCACCAACTGACGCCAATTCGATTGGATTTCAATCCTGGGTTAGGAAGCGACCGGAGTCTAACCCGTACTGATGAGCTGTAATACAGCGAAACAAATCTGTCTGCGGATGACTAAATATATATATATATATATATATATATATATACTAAAACAGATTAACATACATAATAAAAAGTTCAAAGAAAATGGTTGAATTCCTTTCATTTAAATATCTTGTGATTTTACACAACACATGAAGGAATTCTAAAACTAAAATATATATATATATATATACTAAAACAGATTAACATACATAATAAAAAGTTCAAAGAAAATGGTTGAATTCCCTTCATTTTAACATCTTGTGACTTTACACAACACATGAAGGAATTCTAAAACTAATATATATATATATATATATATATATATATATATATATATATAGTAAATAGCTAACCTAAAGAGCCATCGAACCTACTAAGGTATCACCTAATGGATCTTTAGAGAAGGTTGGCTAAAGAGACTAAAAGAAGGCGATAAGATATAAGAAACTCAGAAACCCAATATCTATCTATCTATCTAAATCTAAACTTATTTATAAATGGAACTGTGTCTGTGTCTGTGTTTATCCATTACCTATAGATTCCGAAATGGCTGAACCAATTTTCTTGAAAATTTACACAGTTGTACTATAAGTGTCTGCAAGTGTTCTTAGCTAGGTTTTGTGTCGAGGTACCCCCGATAAATATCAAAGATCGATAATCGAAAAAATTGGGTTATAGAAGGAGTGGTCCGATTTTAATCAAATTTCATACGCTCATAGACAAAGACATAAGAAACGATATTCAGAAGTTTCAAGGTTGCAGTTCTTACAATAGTGCAGAAAATTTGATATCGATACCAGGAAACCAAAATTTGATTTACATCCATTCGTTTTTCTTTCAGTCTACGGTTTCGCTTTAACTGGAAACAACTATTGCTTTTTAGTCTTTCATGCCAACATCCAGAGAGTCTGAGCTCCAGGACCATTGATTAGTTTTAAAGCTTTCATTACACCCAAGCAACACTGAGATATAGTGCTAGTATATATAAAATTGTATATTTGGGCAGGTTTCTTTATGCAGATTTCATTGAAAATTTCAGACAAGGTATCACTTCTTATGTAATTTTTCATGTATTCATATATTTTCTTTTCTGAACTCAAATTATATAGGAATTGTCTAAAGGTTTTGTTTTTCCAAGTGCTTTAGATAAGATCAAACTGAAATTTGGTCTGAAAGTTGCAATGTCAATCTTGTGGTAGTGTAGCCGATGTAATTGTTTATGAATTTGGATTGTTCAAAAGCACAGTTCTTGAAAGAAAAAAAATCATAGGAACACACAAAAATTAAATAAAAAACTTAATGAAAATACCTTGTCTCTCATGTTCAATGAAACCTGCATTTATAAGGGAGAGACTATTGTTGTTCCAGTAAGAGAAAAGTGAATATTTGAAAGAGAAAAAAAAACGCAAACAATTAATAATAACTGAAAACGTTTGCTGTTTTCCTTTTAAAAATATATGTGTGTGTGTGTGTAAAATTTCAGATGGAATATATCATTAAAAGAACAATATGAATAAACACAAAAGAAAAGCTTATCCTAGTTGACAAAGTAAATGCATGGATTTTATTATGTAACAAGTATTTATAGACAAGAGCAAAATTCTTGTTAGTTTTTCAATGTTTTTAAATTTAAGAAACACAAATATCTGTTGTTAAAGTGAAATATCCTGCCATACCCCATAATGGAATGCTCTAGTCTATAAAGGACGGTGACAAGTGGTATGAGGTAGAAGCAAACGTCTTAGGCGAAGGCATTCTTTATTTGATAGTTTATTCCACTCCTACTCGTTGATTGCTATTCTGTATCTTATTGTTAATTGTACATTAGTACAATATATCCGTTATATCGTATTCCTGTGTCGAGTACCGTTCTTCCACTAATCTTTCCACTGATATTCCTTTCCGGGATATATTATTTGTCAAATGGACTGAAAAGTCGAGCTAAGCTATGGAGGAGACAAAGTGATATAATTTAAGAAGGAAAACTGAGTAAAAGCTGTTCTTGATAATTTTTATGCATATAAATATTTAAATTATTTTAGTTTAAGATTAATTTAATTGTTATATATTTTAAATAACAGGAGGTTATGAATTTGACTATTTTCTTTTAATTTTTTAACATTTTTATGTATGTTAGTTTGGCTCTATGGCTATATCGTGTTGAATGCACCGGTTCTCGTCCAATCACCGAAGTTAAGCAACATCGAGCCTGGTCATTACTTAGATAGGTGACCGTTTGGGAATACCAGGTGCTGTAAACGTAAGGACCAAGAAGTGTCCATCGGTCCTCCAGGTTTGGGGGGTGGGCGCAGGACTAACAGCCCTGCCCCATAAAAAACAGTTTGTTATGGACAAAAAAGTTACTGCTCTGCATACCATTGGGTGTAAAAGGGTGAGATGATGATGATGATGCTAGCTTGGGAAAGGAGTAATTCTTTCAGGAATGGAGATATTTGAAAACATTCAATATGCATATTTATATTTTGATAAGATGCAATAGCAGCACTCTCAAGAATTTTCTAAGTAAGTTCATCATCATTTATCCATCACACCCTGATGATGCATAGGGCATCAACTTTTGGTTGCTGTTTCTGTAACAAACTGTTTTTTATGGGGCAGGGTTGTTAGCCCTGCACCCAACCCCCAAACCTGGAGGACCGGTGGACCATTCTTGGTCCTTACATTTATAGCACCTGGTATTTCCAAATGGTCACCCATTTAAGTACTGACCAGGCTCGATGTTGCTTAACTTCAGTGATCGGATGGGAACCGGTGTATTCAACACGATATAGCCATAGACGTCTAAGTAAGTTACTGTCTCTTAATAATTATAGAAAAAACATAGGAAGTGATATTGTCATGATAAACAGATTTAACTACCGAATATCAATTGATTACTTATGCGACACAGAAATAAAGCATCTTAGTCTATTAAACAGTAACAGTGTTATTATTCTATGTGCCATCAGGATGTAGGTGATCATGGCTTTCCACATCTTCCTATCTCTTTGAGCTCTTAAAACCTTTTCACTTGTTACTCCTCCCAAACCATGCTCTGCCATCCATTTTCTCTAGCACATAAATCTAGAATTTGAATGGATAGAAACTTGCATGGCCACAAAGTGATGGATCAGTTTATATATTAATTATAATGGAGAATTGATCCCCCGCTTTATATCCACATCATAATTTCTCATTTGTTTATCAAATTCTGATTAGGTATAAATCCACCTCTTCTCATTACTGATTAGCTACGCAGGCATGTCTTCTAGATTTATTTCTTCTTCTATGTGCCGTGTCCCTTCAGGACGTAGGTGATTATGGCCTTCCACATTTCCTTATCCCTTGTAATTCTTAGTACCTTTTCTCTTGTTACGTCTACCAAACCCTGCTTCACCATCCATTTGCTCAAGCTCATAAATCTAGAATACAAAATGTATAGAAACTAGCATGACCACAAAATGAGGGATCAGTCCATTTACTGATTATAATAGAGAATTGATCCCCCACTTTATATCCACATCATAATTTCTTATTTGTTCACCAAATTCTGATGAGGTATGAATCCAGCTCTTCTCAATAGTGATTAGCCATGCAGGCATGTCTTTTAGATTTATTTCTTCTTCTATGTGCCATGTCCCTTCAGGACGTAGGTGATTATGGCCTTCCACATTTCCTTATCCCTTGTAATTCTTAGTACCTTTTCTCTTGTTACGTCTACCAAACCCTGCTTCACCATCCATTTGCTCAAGCTCATAAATCTAGAATTTAAATGGATAGAAATTCGCATGGCCACAAAGTGATGGATCAGTTTATATATTAATTATAATGGAGAACTGATCCCCCACTTTATATCTACATTATAATTTCATATTTGTTTATCAAATTCTGATTAGGTATAAATCCAGTTTTTTTCAATATTGATTATCTATACAGGCATGTCTTAAATTCTTTTATTCTTATTATATGTGACGTGTCCCTTCAGGACGTAGGTGATCACGCCCTTCTACATCTCGCTATCCTTTGTAACTCTTAAAACAACTTCTCCTGTTATCCCTCACAAACCCTGCATTGACATCTATCTGTTCAAGTCCATCAAGTAGGTCCCACATTGCTTTTTCCAGTCTTTCCTTCCCTCTATCCATCCCTTGAGTATCAAATTCTCCAAGCTCTCCTTCCTCATTACATGTCCCAAGAAATGTAGTTTTTTTATATAATTTTTCATGTATTACAGTCAGTCAGTTAAGTGCCATACGTGATACACGCTTGGGCGATCATGTCTCGAAAGAGACATGACTGACTGGGCAGAAGATTATCCCACAGTAGGTTGCCATTGCTTTCTGCAGTAGACTGGTTGCCAGCCAAGGCTATAGAACCCAATCTGTCCTGTTATTTAACCCATAACTGGAAGGAATAGACGGATTAATACCTTTCCCAAGGGTATTTGTGCGTAAGTGAATGTAATGAATTCGGCTGGAATTCGAACTCGGCTCCCCGATTTCTCGTTCCGAGCCGATATCCAATGCACCACAACGCACATTATTACAACATTTCAGAAAAACCTAGTTTTAAAGATTTACATTCTAAAAAAAAGACAGTAAATGGCACGTGCCCAAATTTAGTCTTAAAACATGAAAAATTATATAAAAAAAAACTTAATGATAATATCTTGTCTGTCATTTTTAATGAAACTTGCATATACATATTAATAAATATATTATCCTTCACCAGTAACATGACTTGGAGTTTCATGCACTACACAATCTTCATGTGCTAGGTAGATGTAACATTCAGTCTCTACCCAGCACATGAAGATTGCTTTGGAAGTGCATGAAACTTTGAGTTGTGCTACTAGGGAAGTATAATAAGCATATTTATTAATATATACTTAATAGCTGTGTCATATTACATTGAGCACTACTTTATTAATACCAGCACTCAATGTAGGAGATTATATATATCTAATCTGATCTAAATCTAAACTTATTTATAAATGGAACTTTGTCTGTGTGTGTGTGTGTGTGTATCCGTTACCTATAGACTCCGAAATGGCTGAACTGATTTTCTTGAAAATTTACACAGTTGTACTATAAGCACCTGCGAGTGTTCTTCGCTAGGTTTTGTGTCAAGGTACCTCCAATAAATATCAAAAATTGATAATAGAAAAAAATCAGTTTGTAGAAGGAGTGCTCTGATTTTAATCAAATTTGATACACTCATAGACAAAGACATAAGAAACGACATTCAAAAGTTTCAAGGTTGCAGTTCTTACAATAGTGCAGAAAATCGATTATATATATATATATATATATAAATGAAAGATGTTTGTGTTTGTGTCTGTTTATCTGCTTGTATGTCTGTATTTTTTTCAGCCCTTTTATTTTAGTTTTTGCTTTGAGTTTGGCTCGAAGTAGGTATAATTGTAGTTCTTAGTCTCAGCCATAATGCCATTTACTCAGAGAACTTATTTAGCCTTCAAAATTCAGTTTACGACAAAAAAAAAACTTATTTGATATTGATACCAGGAAATCAAAATTTGACTTACATCCATTCATTTTTCTTTCAGTCTACAGTTTCACTATAACTGGAAACAACTATTGCTTTTTAGTCTTTCATGCCAACGTCCAAAGAGTCTGAGCTACAGGACCATGGATTAGTTTTAAAGCTTTAAAGTTTATATATATAAACACGCATACAGTGTGCGATGGGTAAATTACTGCAATTTTGTATTTTTAAATTTGCACATGCATGTTGTTTACTTTTAATTTTGCCGACTTTACAGTATAGTAGACTCAGTTGAAAACTGTAAAAAAAAGGATCCCCCCGATGCGATTCATTGTCAGAAAGTTGGAAATGGCAATACAAACATTTCCGAGTGTTTAAATGTCAATTTGAAGACAGTGCAGAGGATGCCATGTCCCAAAAGATGTACCGAGAGTGATGAAAACCAAATATCCAGCCAGCATCATGGAGTTTGAAGTGATGGCAATGTTATACCTCCATTCATTTTCCCACAGTGCCTCCAACTCAAGACAGAGGCTTGCATCAAGTGCCTTCAGAAAGTTGTGCTGCTATTAGTCAATAGGGTGGCTGCTAGAAAGCCTATGTCTGGCAACAGGACTTTGCACTATGTTACACAAGCAGAAGAACCCAGTCATGGATGTCAGACAATTTCTGCAATCATATCACCCCTTATATCTGGCCACTTAACTCCCCAGATTGCAACCCTCTTGATTATTATTATTTGTGGAGCTAAATTAAGTGAGAGACCCACTAAATTCCTTGTAACACCAAAGATGAACTAAAGGCAAGGATTATGGCGGCATTCACCAACTAAAGCAAGAAAACTGTATAGAAGAGTCACAGGAGATTCTAATCTCATCTGGAGGCTGTGGTTAAAGCTAATGGTGATTTTATTGAATAAATTTAATCTTTAGTATTTTATGATATTTTTGTGTAATTTTGGTAAATGTATCTGTTAAAGGATGTGCATTGTGGGGCACTGGATATCGGCTCGGAACGAGAAATCGGGGAACTGAGTTTGAATTCCAGCTGAATGCATTGCCTTCACTTACGCGCAAATACCCTTGGGAAAGGTATTAATCCATCTATTCCTTCCAGTTATGGGTTAAATAACAGGACAGATTGGGTTTTATAGCCTTGGTCGGCAACCAGTCTACTGCAGAAAGCAATGGCAACCTACTGCGGGATAATATTCTGCTCAATCAGTCATGTCTCTTTCGAGACATGATCGCCCAAGCGTGTATCACGTATGGCACTTAACTGACTAACTGACTGATCTGTTAAAATCAGTGTTATTTTCATTTTTGTATAATTTAGATGACAATTTATCCATCACACCCATGTATGCATATTACAAAGTATACTTAATTTAATTTAAATCAGATTGGAATTTTGTTGATGGCTTTAACACTCTCCAAAATAAATCTTTCACTAATTTAACCATTTTCTGCCTATTTTGATGTTAAATGAAATTATGTAAAAATATTTTGTTTCTGATTTTGAGAAGATTGGCAAATTCCATGAAAAAAAAAAAAAAATTGTCTCCTGCTGGCCCATCAACTTAGAAATCTTAGAACTACAAGAACGTTCTTTGCTTACAGTTGGGATATCAGCCATTGGTAACTCGTTTTTTAAAATGATAAGCTCATCAAAAAGGTTAGTATCAGGTTTTGCAGTTTTTCCTATCTCTTTTTTTTTTTAAGAATTTTTCATGGGAAATATTAACCAAAATAAGTACAGACATAACTCTCTTAAAATAAACCAAAAACATGTAGTTTTAACTTGATCAGAAAGAATCTAAAAAATGTAGATTTAAGAATTCCTGAGAAGAAAGTGAAATTAAAAATGTCATTTTGATCCTGAATAAAATTAATACAAATTATTATCATCTTGAAAGAAGAATTACATGAGCTTGTTGCAGTATTGCCTTGTGCTGAACTAATATTCGTGGCAAGCCAAATTCATAAATGTGAAGGGTCATCATTGTAGGTGAAAAAAAATAAAATAAACTTAAAAAAAGCAATATTTTTATTTGTCTTTATATAATAGATTAACAAAGCAGAGAAATTACATTAGTACGTATAATTTGAATATATGAATCAAAATACAACAAGACAAATAAGTACAGAACAGGTATGAAAAATGTGTCTTTAATCTAACATGTTTCACTTTAAAAAAACCCAAAGAGATAGGATGTTGATTGAGGTTTGATTTAATTGGTCAGATCCATGTCATGTGTAATAAACCAATGAATATTTATCTGTCTCTGTGGAGTTTTAAAAATTAAAAAACATTTGTGTTTAAAAAATCTCTTAAGAAAATTGTTAAAGCGAAACATATTAAAGACACTTTTTTCTTAATTGTCCTTTATCTATTCTCTATTCTATTCACTAGTATGTATGGAAAAGAAAGAAAACATTAAAAGTTAGCAATTATGAATTGTCTGTGTGTGAGAAAAATTTCAATCACCCAGGGAAAAAATATTTCAATGCTGGGTACAGGGTCCTGGATGGTGTTCTTTCTTCTGTATGCTAGAGTGAAAAGAGAAGGAAAAAACAAAGTGTGTTCTATTTTTATAGCTATTTAATAGTGCCACCTTACAACATCTTGGCAATTATCCAAGAGAGAGTAATACAGAAGGTGCTGAAAATTACTTGGAATTTTAAAGAAGACAATATCTAAATATGTGACATTTGGTCATCTGGGTACATCTTTGAAAAGTTCATCAGACTGAGAACTGATCAAATTTTTTTTTGTATGTATAAAAGCTTTTGGAAACAAAGAAAAGAGTACTAGACTGCTATGTGATATCTGTCCTCCTATATGGCAGCAAATGCTAAACAATCTTTTCAAAGAAGAAGAAGAGACTCGAAGCAAGAGAAACAAAGAAAAGAGTACTGGACTGTTACCTGATATCTGTCCTCCTACATGGCAGCAAATGCTAAACTATCTCTTCAAAGAAGAAGAAGAGACTCTAAGCAAGAGAAACAAAGAAAAGAGTACTAGACTGCTATGTGATATCTGTCCTCCTATATGGCAGCAAATGCTAAACAATCTTTTCAAAGAAGAAGAAGAGACTCGAAGCAAGAGAAACAAAGAAAAGAGTACTGGACTGTTACCTGATATCTGTCCTCCTACATGGCAGCAAATGCTAAACTATCTCTTCAAAGAAGAAGAAGAGACTCTAAGCAAGAGAAACAAAGAAAAGAGTACTAGACTGCTATGTGATATCTGTCCTCCTATATGGCAGCAAATGCTAAACAATCTTTTCAAAGAAGAAGAAGAGACTCGAAGCAAGAGAAACAAAGAAAAGAGTACTAGACTGCTATGTGATATCTGACCTTCGATATGGCAGCAAATGCTAAACTATCTCTTCAAAGAAGAAGAAGAGACTCGAAGCAATAATATTGTTAGGTAAATAATCATGGCTTTCCACAACTTACTATCTTTTGTAATTATTAGAAAGGTTTGTATTTTCTCCATCTCTCCTATTACCAGTTCTGCCATTCATCTATACATGCTTGTTAGGTAGGTGATGACCCTCCACAACTTCCTATCCTTTGTAGCTATTAGTAAGGTTTGCATTTTCACAATCGCTCCCAATACGTGTTCTGTTTTGTTATCCGTCTATGCATACTTGTTAGGTAAGTGATCATGGCTCTCCACAACTTCGTATCCTTTGTAGCTATTAGTAAGGTTTGTATTTTTCTCTATCCCTCCCATTACCAGTTATGCTATTTTTTTAGCTATTAGCAATATTTGTATTTTCATCATCCCTCAAAATCTGTTTTAGTATCCATTTACAGGCTGGTTAGATGATCATGACTCTCCACAACTTCCTATCCTTTGTAGCTCTTTAGGCAGATTACTTGCTGTTTTTCTGACTCTTTTCCAATATGTCCTTTGAATATCAATTTCTCCAAATCCCTTTTCCTCATTATGTGTCTTTAAAAATTTCAACTGTTTTCTTCTGATTCTAAGTATTAATGTCTTTTTTGTTTACAATTTCATTCAAACTTAATCTCATCTTCTTTCTGTAGAATTCTCAACATCCTTCTGTAGAACCACATTTGTTACATGAAGTCTTTTCTTCATCTGTGAGGGGATTGTCCAGGATACACTGCCATATAGAAGGACTGACATTATTTTTTCTTCTTCTATGTGCCATGTCTCTTCAGGATGTAGGCGATCATGGCCTTCCACATTTCCCTATCCCTTGCATCTCTTAACACACTTTTTCCTGTTACCCCACCCAAACCCTGCTGTGTTATCCATTTGTGCAGGCCCATAAATCTAAAATATAAATGGATAGAAACTAGCATGACTACAAAGTGAGGGATCAGTCTATTTACTGATTATAATAGAGAATTGACCCCCCACTTTATATCCATATCATAATTTCTTATTTGTTTATCAAATTCTGATTAGGCATGAATCCACCTCTTCTCAATACTGATTAGCTACGCAGGCATGTCTTTTAGATTTATTTCTTTTATGTGACGTATCCCTTCAGGACGTAGGCGATCATGGCCTTCCACATTTCCTTATCCCTTGTAGTTCTTAAAACCCTTTCTCTTGTTACACCTCCCAAACTCTGTTCTGACATCCACTTGCTCAAACCAATAAATTTAGAATATAAATAAAGAGAAACTAGCATGGCTACAAAGTGAGGGACCAGTTTATATATAATTATAAAAGAGAATTGATCCCCCACTTTTTATACACATAACTTATCAGATTCTGATTAGGTATGAATCCACCTCTTCTCAATACTGATTAGCTACGCAGGCATGTCTTTTAAATTTATTTTTTCTTCTTCTTCATGTGCCATGTCCCTTCAGAACGTAAGCGATCATGGAATTCCACATTTCCCTATCTCTTGTAGCTCTTTACAACCCTTTTCCTGTTACAAAACTCAATCCTGGCTCTGTCATCCATTAAGTATGTCATGCATTGCTAACAATTTAACACTCTTTTCTTTGTTTCTGACAAAAATTTCTTGTTTCTTAATTGCTTTACTTAGTTTTTAGGAGACATTTTTACTGCTGCAATGTGTTTATAGTTCACATCTTGATGACAACCATATATTCTGTCTTCTTACAATTTTGGTTTAGTCCTTTCTTCTCATTTTCCTTCTTGACAAAATCAGAATAATCACATAATAATGACCACTGATACTGGATGTTCAAATATAATAACTTTATCAAAGCCTTGATACAACATAGAGTATAGTAAAAAAAAAAATCTCAACCTATATAATGGTGGTGATGTCTGCATATTGTACCACGCGGAAAAGTTAGCTATTGTTAGCCATTTCAAGATCAGAATCTCATCTTCAGAATGGTAGGAGAGCTTGATTTCATGTCCAAATGGTCTTCTTTTGCTGCTACTGCTGTCGTTAATTGTAGTGAGTGCATGTGTGTGTGTGTGTGTGAGTGATAGTAAGATTTGGCTTTTTTGCGTCTTTGTTAAAGTGATACCAGGAACTGTTTTATGATTTGATGCTATATCTCTCTGCTTTAATTTATGGTTTAATATGTGTGCACTGGCCTGTGGCAGGGTTTGGAATTTTCGCATCTCTTTCAGAATGGTAGTAGTAGGCTATATATCAATATATATATATTGAAATGAGTTATTTCCGCAACCTAGGTTTCAACCTTTGGGTATCTTCAAGCGATTTATAATAATTGATTTTTCGTTTATCAAATGTCCAAACAGGGATTTTTTATGAATGCGTTACTGGATTTTTAAACAACTGAAAATATTCAAAATTAGGAAGGAGTTACTTAAAGATTTTAAAAGCCTTTCAGCCATGTTTGTATGAACCTAATATATATGTATAGGTATGATTACATCTGAACATTATTTTTTATCTTTCATTCAGTCATTTTTTTTTTGTTCTGGAAACAACACAATGGGTAACTTTTTCTCTTGGTACAATATGCAGACATCACCACCATTATATAGGTTGGCATTTTTTTTAGTATACTCTATGTTGTATCAAGGTATTTTTCATTATTTTTAGTCTTAATTTCCACACACTATATATATATATATAGTGTATGGGCAAGTATTTGAAGGTTATCACAATGCATTTAGTATAATAAAGGAAGGTAAAGAAGGTGTTGGGTATTACCTATTTATTATTCATTAATATTTCAGGATCAGAATCTCATCTTCAGAATGATAGGAGAGCTTCATTTCATGTCTGAATGGTCCTCTTTTGCTGCTACTGCTGTTGTTAATTGTAGTGTGTGTGTGTGTGTGTGTGTGTGTGTGCCTGTAAGTGTGTTAGTGTGTGTGCATGTGTTTGCGGTAGTAGGATTTGGTTTTTTTGCATCTTTGTTTACGATTTTATGATATATCTCTCTGCTTTAATTCATGGTTTAATATGTGTGCGTTGGACTGTGGCAGGGTTTGGAATTTTCACATCTCTGTCAGAATGGTAGTAGGTGCTGTTTTATGACCTGATGTTATGTCTATCTGCTTTAATTGGAGGTGTGTTTTTGCTACATTCACCCCCATCTCCAGTATTCATTTTCATGTGTTCTTGTGTGTGTTTGTGTGTGTGTGCATGTGTGTGTTTATGTGTGTATACTTCTTGTATTTTTTGTTCTGTGTTTATTTTATATATATATATATATCTATATAACTTTTCCTTGTATCGTGTGTGTGTGTGTGTGTGTGTTTTCCGGTGTATAGTATGTTGGATAAATGTGTAAATACATTTTTTTTTTTTTTATAAGCGTTTCACCCCGAGCAAGGCATGTCACTGCCACTACTGTGCAGGGGGCTACGTAGAGTGGAGAAAGGCTGATTAAATATAGGAAATGACAGAGGGTGGGTGATAGGCGGGTAAGGATACCGAGAATGAGGGTTGGGTAGATGAGAGTGTTGTGAGAATAGTTGGGAGTTAGTGTGATAGGAGGTGTCTATTGACCCTACATTTAAACACCTGGAGATTGTAACTGTCGGGAAAGCAGACTTGTGGAAGGGAGTTCCACAGGCGGGAAGCGCGAGAAAAGAAGCTGTTGGAGTAGAATTTACGGTTACATCTTATTTGTTTAACTGTAAAAGGGTGGGACCTAGTTGCTAATCTAGTATCTCGTGTAAATTCGTGCTTAGGCAGCACCAGTGATCTAAGCTCATCGGAGCAGAAGCCATGAAAGTACTTGTAGAAGAGGCACAGGGAAGCCACATCACGCCGGTGTGAGAGCGGCTGCAGCCGGTCTGCCAAGTCAGTATCAAGCACGTTACAGATCCTCCTTTGTATTTTGTCAAGAAGCCCAAGGAGAGCAGCAGGGGCACCCGACCAGATATGGCAGCAATATTCAGTACACGGGCAGATGGTAGATTTGTATATGTGCAGAATAGATTCAGGTGGGAAAAATTTCCGGGCCCTGCACAGGGAGCCCACTTTCATAGCAGCAGATTTGGCAATGGATTCAATATAGTCATTCCATTTGAGGTCCGCCGAGAGTGTAAGGCCAAGGAGGCGTAGTATTTTACTCTCTGGGAGGCTAGCCTGTCCCATGCTAATGGGAGGTAGATGCGATTGTCTATGGTGATTAGTTGATAACAGCTTTGTTTTGGAGGCATTGAAATTTACCAACCATTTCCTACCCCAGGTCACTACGGATTGGAGGTCCCTTTCAAGTACGGCAGCGAGGTTCACTTTGTCGTCCAGACCTGGTTTCTGATCGATGCGGGAGTAGATTGTTGTGTTGTCGGCATACATGCCAACTTGGGATCTAATGGTGTCGGGGAGATCATTAATGTAGATCAGAAAGAGCGTGGGACCTAGGATAGAACCTTGAGGGATGCCCGCGTTCGTCTGGTAGTTTTGGGAGGCATGCCCATTTAATACCACCTTCAATGTGCGGTTAGAGAGGAATGGACTGGATGAGGTCAAACAGATGTCCAGTTATCCCATAGCTCCGCAGTTTGCACAAGAGGCCAGCATGCCAGACCCTGTCGAATGCTTTGGAGATATCCAAGGCAACGGTTTGGGCTTCACCATTCTTGTCAAGTGCCTGGTATATGTACTCGGTAATGGTCGTTAGCATATCAGCAGTAGACCTGGTGAAGCGAAACCCATACTGTTTGTCAGAGAGAAGCCCGTTGGCCATAAGATGCTGAATCACCTCGGTGTTGATAATGGCTTCGAAAACTTTGCCAAAGATTGGAAGGAGACTAATAGGACGGTAATTGGCGGGGTCTGAGGGTTTGCCAGAATTCTTAAATATAGGTACTACGCAGGAGGACTTCCAACAGGCAGGAAAGCAGGAAGCAGATAGGCAGAGGTTATAGAGTTTAGAGAGGACAGAGGAGAGTTCTGGGGCACATTTCTTCAGTACTATGACTGGGATTCTGTCACCGCCGCTCGCTTTGTGTGGGTCAAGTTGCGCGATTATCTTGGCGACCAGTGAGGGTGTAATGTGGACGTTATTTAGTTGAGCCTTAGTTCTGGGTGGGAAGTCTGGTGTAGGTATTCCTAACGAGTCCAGTGTCGAATTGGTTGAGAATCTACGGGCAAAGCATTCAGCCTTGTCGGCTGGGGAGGTGAGAACTTCAAATTCATTGATTAGTGGGGGTATTGAAGTCTTGTTCCTGCTGAGCACGCTTTTGCAGAGACGCCAGTAATCTTTGGAGCCAAACTTAGAGGATGCTATGCGTTGCCTAATTCTGGTAGCAAACGCCCTCTTGGCTTCGTTCAGTACTTTTTTACACTTGTTCCGTGCTGAGGTGAAAAGGCACCTGTTTTGGTTCGACGAGCAGCTTCGATAGAGCCGGAAGAAATGTATCCGGTGGGCAATAGCGGCCGAGCAAGCGGGTGAGAACCAGGGGGACGAATTTGGTTTTAGTTGGAATTTTCTGGCAGGGATAAAAGCATCGATGCCAGCCTTAACCCAAGAGGAAACTTCGGAGGCACAGTCTTCGACAGGAAGATCAAAGACGTTGTTCCAGGGGACGTCGCAGAGGAAGTCCCTGAACGAGTCCCAGTCGGCTCTTTGGTAGCAGTATGATATTCTGCTGGTCTGGTTTTCTTGGGTAGAGTTAGTGCGGATTGATATGTTTACGGAGACTACGGCATGGTCAGAGTTTCCGAGGGGGCAGAGTTGCCTGGTAGTGCAGGAGTCTGGGATGGAGGTAAAACAAAGGTCGAGTAAAGAGTCCCTTCCGTTAGGGTTTTTAGAGAAACGCGTGGGGAAGTCCACCACTTGCGTTAGAGCTTGGGCTATTGAAAAGTGCATGGTGCGGATTCCAGCAAGGTCGGTGGCTGAGTTTTCAAGCCACTTGGTGTGGTGGGCGTTAAAATCGCCAAACACAAATATATGGGCAGATGGGTGAGAAGAAATGGCCCTGTCGATGTTAGTAGAGATATGTTCCAGTGTATAGTATGTTGGAGTATGGGATTTGTGTATGTGTGCATTGTATTATTGCCAGTGGCTATACATTTGGAGTATGTATGTGTGCGTGTCCTGGCTTATAGTAGGGTATACTTCTTGCTATTGGTCATGTGTTTATAGGCCTGTATTTGTGTGCATTAGTCTGTGATTGTGCCTTACTGTTGTGGTCGGTGTGTGCCAGGTGCATGATTGCGTGAATTATTTTGTTATGTAAGTAGATTGAGCTCCTGTCTTTTGTTGATCTGTGGGTGGAGTTTAGTTATTATTAAGGGCTCTTTTATGTGTAAGTTTCCTTAGTTCTGCCCTCTTGCTTCAATATTGACTATTATGTTTTTGCATTTTTTTAGGAGCTTGTGGAATGATGATGCGTGCGTATGTAAGTGTTCTTTGATTCTGATGTTTAACGGTCTAGTGGTTCTGCTGACATAAAATTCCTTGCATCTGGCACATTGTATGTGATATGCAACATAGACCTGGTGGCATATACTGGTGTCAGTAATAGGGAAATTGGCCAGTGTACACGCAGTGTCGTTTCTAGTATGTTGTTTGTTGTTGTTGTAATTGAGGTGTCTTTGAAGGGTTGGGCCGTGATGGGCCAGTTGTATGTCCAGTCTCTCTCTGCGGATGGCTCTACGTATTTTTGTGGTGATGTTTTCACTGAAGTGTGGTAACCTCAGGAAACAGGTGTTAGAGAGGGTGTGGCAGCTCCAGCCTTTATTACCTTTACATTCCAGGTGACCAACAAAAGACTGGGGGCAATCGTTGGTCTTCAGTACTTTTTTTTAAATGTGCAGTGTGTGTGTTTCTGTCTTCTTTGCTGCATTTGCCCCCAGATACATGCAAGTTCATTTCTAATGGATCCGGTCTTTGCGCTGAGAGAGGGCTCATTTATGGTGGACAAACATGTCTCTGCTGGCAGGATTTTTGTAGAAATCCATGGGGATGTCGGCTTTTTCTGATATTTACAGCCTGATGTCCAGCAGTGACAAGTATCCATTGTTATCGGGATGTTTCATGGTGAATTTTATGTTGCTATATGTACTGTTGAACAATGCCGCCATTCTATATATATATATATATATATATAGAATGGCGGCATTGTTCAATCTTTGTGTATATATATATATATATATATATATATATATATATATATATATACACACAAAGATGCAATGCAATGGATAACTTATCAGGTAAATTATGAAAAAGAAAATAACTAATATTTCATTATAACAGATATATTTACCAAAATTACACAAAAATATCTTGAAATATGAAGGAATTGTTTTATTTGTTTAATGCTGCTATAATCTTTGTGTTCATATTTGATGTTACAAGAAGTTTTGTTGGTTTCTCACTCTACTGTATCCAAAACATAAAAATCAAGGGAATTGCAGTCTGGGGAGTTAGGTGGCCAAATGAAAGGGGTCATGGGGTTGCAGAAATTGTCTTACAGTCATGACTGGGTTCTCCTGCTTGTGTTGTGACACTGCCACCCGGCTGGTTTGCTGCCCCCTGGTCCGGAATCTGTTGTGATGATGATGATGACCAGAACCTGAGTCAGGGTTGATGCTGTTGAACACAGCACCAGTTATGACGATGCTCTCAGGTCGCTAACCGTGATGATGGCCTCGTCAAAGTAGCTGGTCCTTAAGACGTCTATTACAATGGTGAACTTCCCTGCCCATGGTGTGTTCTTTGATCTCAGGAAAGTCACTTTGTAAACCTGGTAGCCATTTCTCTACCACCCCAAACCAGACTGGAGACACATGTACACATGTGTTGATAAAATAAACACGGCACCGAAAAAAAAAAATGAATAAGTTTGAAGATGCCTGGATGAGTTACAAAAAATGTCTTTATATATATATATATATATATATATAAACAATAAAAGCAGAATGTACAATCATCGAATTCAATGTTCGCAACGGAGCAAAAGATTCGTTTAGAATAATCAGAGCTTTCAATTTTCCCAATTATTTTTAAAACAAAAAGTTCTTTCAGGGCTCTTTATCAAAGCTTTATGGAAATAGCTAAAATGGAGCAAATGATGGGTATGTAGTGACAGCAGTAGTGAGATAATTTGGTCTCTGTCACTCGGCAGCTCTGAAACTTAACTTGACTCTTTAATAAAGCTTTACAAAAATGTCTGAAGTGGGGAATTCTGGTGATGATAGTAGATTTGTCTTGTTTCCTTCGCTCGGCAATAAAAAATTTCCTTTCAGCTAGTTTAACTCTTTCTCAGCTCATTCTCTTTTTATACATCTTCAGCTAGGACTTTATCAGAGGCGCATTATTCAACTTTAACTCTTAAGTTGATCTGCAGTAGGTTTTTCTACATTTTTTTATATCTTCAGCCATGAGTTCTATAGAAGGCGACCAGTCTTTGTCTTTACGGCTGGCACACAATCGGCATGGCTCCTGGTTGAGAACTCTTTTCCATCAGTCATTACATCTTGACTGCAACTCCAATTAACTACTGATTTTTCTCACTGGGGTCTCGATTTTTATACTTGTCCTCAATTCTCTTGGGGGAGGAATGACAAACACTGGGTATCTATGCAAATCAAAACTTTGACCAATGAGATTATTTCCACCTACACATTTCAAGGTGGAGTTATGGTTAAATGAATGAGGCAACAACACCTCAGCTGATGTGATTTTATCTTCATCCTCTTCTTCATAATTCAACTGATTTTAGGTTTTCAAATCCTTTCTTAGCAAATGTGGGAACTAAGGATCTGACCTTACCCTGACCCCATCAAAAATCCTGACAACCTTGTTTTGAATATCTTTTTTTTCACTCTACTGGCCAAAAAATTCACTTCTGAATAACAATGGGAAATATATATTTTTCTTTTCTCCCCAATTTCCAGCTAGTTTTTCTATTGACCGGATTTTACAAGCATCCAAGTATTAAAATATTTTTAATCAGCGCTCATATCGCGATTTACAATAAACTGCCAAATCAACAATACCACTAATAATAATTTCCTTTGCTCCATCGTATTAAACTAAGAATGACATTTTTTTTCCAGATGTAGAAATAGGGTTACAGTGTGACATAGTGCAGAGTCCAGTCTTACCTCCCCAAAGCATTTGATGGAAGCTTTCAGGTTGAGTCTGAGGCCCTCTGAGAAGATGAATGGAGGCATAACTCCAACATTATAGTGGTCACGTTTAACACCTTTGTAATTACCTTGAGACTCATCCAACTTTTTCTGAATCTTCTTTGATGTCCTCAGATTAGCACCCAAACACTCTAAAATGTTTGCAATGTTTCCATCCTGAATACCAAGTAGCATAGCATGCTGTTTCCATATTTCTGGCCAAGTAAATTGTCAGTGCTCTTTTACTCACAGATCGTGTCCAACTGACCCTACTATACTGTGCAGTCAACAAAATCAAAAACAAACAATGCATATGCACAAAATTAAAGAGATAAAATAGCAACAGTTTACCATATTTTTAAGGTGGATGACAGTATTTTTTAAATTCTTGTTCTTTACACGATTCTCTCTCATCTCTCTCTCTTTATCCCCCCTCTCTCAAATCCACTGCATCAGTTAGCCACCATAACCTCTTTCTCTATAGATTTTCTTTTCTCTCTCTCCATTTTCTAAATTTCTCTTTCTTTTCACTGTTCTCTCTCTCTTCTCACCCACTTCTCTTATCTCTTTTTTTCTCTCTCAATGCCATTGCATCACTTATCCACCATAACCTTTTCCTTCTCTTAGGATTTCCTTTTTATTCTTCACTTTTCATGTCTTTTTCTTTTCACTATTCTCTCTCCTCTTCTATTCTCTCATCTTTCTCTCTATCCTCTCTCTCTCAATCCTATTGTATCAGTTATCCACCATAATCTCTCTTTCTCTTCAATTTTTAACTTCTCTGTCTTTTCCCTATTCTCTCTCTCCTCTTCTCTTCTATTCTCTCATCTTTCTCTCTATCCTCTCTCTCAATCCTATTGTATCAGTTATCCACCATAATCTCTCTTTCTCTTCCATTTTTAACTTCTCTGTCTTTTCCTTATTCTGTCTCTCCTCTTCTCTTCTATTCTCTCATCTTTCTCTCTATCCTCTCTCTCAATCCTATTGTATCAGTTATCCACCATAATCTCTCTTTCTCTTCCATTTTTAACTTCTCTGTCTTTTCCCTATTCTCTCTCTCCTCTTCTCTTCTCTCATCTTTCTCTCTATCCTCTCTCTCTCTCTCTCAATCCTATTGTATCAGTTATCCACCATAATCTCTCTTCCTCTTCCATTTTTAACTTCTGTCTTTTCCCTATTCTCTCTCTCCTCTTCTATTCTCTCATCTTTCTCTCTATCCTCTCTCTCTCTCAATCCTATTGTATCAGTTATCCACCATAATCTCTCTTTCTCTTCAATTTTTAACTTCTCTGTCTTTTCCCTATTCTCTCTCTCCTCTTCTCTTCTATTCTGTCATCTTTCTCTCTATCCTCTCTCTCTCTCTCTCTCTCTCTCTATCCTATTGTATCAGTTATCCACCATAATCTCTCTTTCTCTTCAATTTTTAACTTCTCTGTCTTTTCCCTATTCTCTCTCTCCTCTTCTCTTCTATTCTCTCATCTTTCTCTCTATCCTCTCTCTCAATCCTATTGTATCAGTTATCCACCATAATCTCTCTTTCTCTTCCATTTTTAACTTCTCTGTCTTTTCCTTATTCTGTCTCTCCTCTTCTCTTCTATTCTCTCATCTTTCTCTCTATCCTCTCTCTCAATCCTATTGTATCAGTTATCCACCATAATCTCTCTTTCTCTTCCATTTTTAACTTCTCTGTCTTTTCCCTCTCTCTCTCTCCTCTTCTCTTCTCTCATCTTTCTCTCTATCCTCTCTCTCTCTCTCTCAATCCTATTGTATCAGTTATCCACCATAATCTCTCTTTCTCTTCCATTTTTAACTTCTGTCTTTTCCCTATTCTCTCTCTCCTCTTCTCTTCTATTCTCTCATCTTTCTCTCTATCCTCTCTCTCTCTCAATCCTATTGTATCAGTTATCCACCATAATCTCTCTTTCTCTTCAATTTTTAACTTCTCTGTCTTTTCCCTATTCTCTCTCTCCTCTTCTCTTCTATTCTGTCATCTTTCTCTCTTCTCTCTCTCTCTCTCTCTCTCTCTCTCTCTCTATCCTATTGTATCAGTTATCCACCATAATCTCTCTTTCTCTTCCATTTTTAACTTCTCTGTCTTTTCCTTATTCTGTCTCTCCTCTTCTCTTCTATTCTCTCATCTTTCTCTCTATCCTCTCTCTCAATCCTATTGTATCAGTTATCCACCATAATCTCTCTTTCTCTTCCATTTTTAACTTCTCTGTCTTTTCCTTATTCTGTCTCTCCTCTTCTCTTCTATTCTCTCATCTTTCTCTCTATCCTCTCTCTCAATCCTATTGTATCAGTTATCCACCATAATCTCTCTTTCTCTTCCATTTTTAACTTCTCTGTCTTTTCCCTATTCTCTCTCTCCTCTTCTCTTCTCTCATCTTTCTCTCTATCCTCTCTCTCTCTCTCTCAATCCTATTGTATCAGTTATCCACCATAATCTCTCTTTCTCTTCCATTTTTAACTTCTCTGTCTTTTCCCTATTCTCTCTCTCCTCTTCTCTTCTATTCTCTCATCTTTCTCTCTATCCTCTCTCTCTCTCAATCCTATTGTATCAGTTATCCACCATAATCTCTCTTTCTCTTCCATTTTTAACTTCTCTGTCTTTTCCCTATTCTCTCTCTCCTCTTCTCTTCTATTCTCTCATCTTTCTCTCTATCCTCTCTCTCTCTCAATCCTATTGTATCAGTTATCCACCATAATCTCTCTTTCTCTTCCATTTTTAACTTCTCTGTCTTTTCCCTATTCTCTCTCTCCTCTTCTCTTCTATTCTCTCATCTTTCTCTCTATCCTCTCTCTCTCTCTCAATCCTATTGTATCAGTTATCCACCATAATCTCTCTTTCTCTTCCATTTTTAACTTCTCTGTCTTTTCCCTATTCTCTCTCTCCTCTTCTCTTCTCTCATCTTTCTCTCTATCCTCTCTCTCTCTCTCTCAATCCTATTGTATCAGTTATCCACCATAATCTCTCTTTCTCTTCCATTTTTAACTTCTCTGTCTTTTCCCTCATTCTCTCTCTCTTCTCTTCTCTCATCTTTCTCTCTATCCTCTCTCTCTCTCTCTCAATCCTATTGTATCAGTTATCCACCATAATCTCTCTTTCTCTTCAATTTTTAACTTCTCTGTCTTTTCCCTATTCTCTCCCTCAGTCCAATCAATTATCCATTACGAATGTCTGTCTCATGGCATTTACATTTTCTGTCATCTCTTAGGAAACTTAGGACAACTGGCACGTTACCTGGAATTAATCATTTTTTTTTCTTCTGACCTTCTGTTGAACAACTATGTTCATAAGATAAAATCAAATTCCTTAAAAGGGTTTCTGGTCAACAGGTTGAAATTTTCAAACAACAACTTTGATGATTCATTGAAAAAAACTAAGAAATATCGCAAATATCAAAAACAGAACAAATATAAATAAATGATGTGAAAAACATTTGAAAACCTCAAAGGTGTATATTACATTTCTTCGGGTGATAAAATCCATTCATCTGTTTATTCATCTGAAAAATTATGGAATTGACAGCTGAATTCAAAATGGTGGTTTTGCCATTCAGTATCCATTAAGTAAACTGACTGTATTTGTTATTTTTCAACCAAACTATTACATTTTTTTACTCTCTTGTACAAGTTTAAATTGTCGTCTAAATTATGCAAAAGTGAAAATAACATTGAGATTTCATTTTGACAGAAATATTCACATATATATATATATATATATATACACACTATAGTCATCCGCAGACAGATCTGTTTCGCTGTATCACAGCTCATCAGTACGGTTAGACTCCGATTGCTTCCTAACCCAGGATTGAAACCCAACCGAATCGGCGTCAGTCGGCGATTCTACCCCTAGGCCACGAGCATCCGGTAGAAGAAGGCAAGCAGACCTTTTAGCGAGTATATCATTACACGTGCCCAATAGCTAGAGTGCTCTAATTCATTATTGAATGAGCGATGTGTATATGCCGGATTAGCTACTGTTTTCAAAGCCTCCCACTCTTCCAGAGTGCTCAATCAGGGTGTGAGAGCGTAAATATATACATCTATTAGAAAAAGAAATAGGGTTGTTCCAACGAGAGAAATTGGTATAGAATAAAAAGTGTGAGAGGCTGTGAACATTTTGTTTAAAGTGTATATTTATTGTTGTTGTTATTATACATGTTATTATACTTTAAGGGTCCATAATGGTATTTGTGATGCTACATGTGTTTCGAGTCTAAGATTGACTCTTCAGGCAAATAAATTTATGACTTTATGTATCGAGTTCCTTTTGCTTCTGAGGGCCAAGTTGTTATTTATAAATAAGTAAATAAGTAGAAAAATAAAATAAAATACATATATATATATATATATATATTTGTGTTGTTTGTATGGCAATTTATCCATCACACCCTAATACCGTATTTATAAGGGTGCAATGGATAAATTGTCATTTAAATTACGCAAAAATGAAAATAATGTTGACATCTATTTCCCAAAATATTTACCAAAAATATCTTGAAATACTAAATATTTACCAAAAATATCTTGAAATACTAAATCGTAAATTTATTCAATAAAATTGCCATTGGCTTTAGCCCAGGGCATTCAGACAATTTTTGAATCTCCTGCATCTCTTCTGGATGGTCTCCTTGTTTTTAAGTTAGTGAATGCTGCTATAATCTTTGCTTTCAGTTCATCTTTGGTAGTATGAAGAGTTTTGTCAATCTCCTGCTCAACTGCATCTAAAAGCATAATAATCAAAACTTAGGGGTTAGGTGGCCAGATGCAAGGGGTGATGTGGTTGCAGAAATTGTCTGACAGTCATGAAAAATTTCTTTTGCTTGTGCGGTATAGAGCATAGTCCTGTTCCCAGACACAGTCTTCCAGCAGCCACCCTCTTGACTCAGGGCAACACTACATGTTGAGTTTGATACCCCAAGGAATGGTGAATGAAGGCATATCCTCACCATCATTAGCAATCACTTCAAACACCTTCGTAATCACCATTAGATTCATCAAACTCCTCCAATTGACACCCAAGCACTCTGAAATGCTCATATTAGACCTTTCGACATGAATGCAGTACTGCATATCATTTCAAAATTTTTGAGAGTGTTAATTGTGTCATGGTGCTCTTTTCTTACAGACAGTGCCCACCTGACCCAACTATAATATCAAAAGCATACAACACAGGCATGAAATGAAAAACATAAGATGGTGACAATTTAACCATCGCACCCCATGCATGAGTGAAAAACATTTCATATAAGATTGTCTATCTATCCTTATCTACAGACATGGAACTCAGTCATTATTTGGGCGGTGTAAATGGTTGGGAAAATCCAATTCTGTAAGTGACCTCTTAGAATGTGAAATTGTTTTAGTTTTAAATGAAACACAGAAATGGTGCAGAAAAGTACTCAACCCTAAAATAAACTGGGTCAGGACAAGAATTTTTCAGTATTAACTCATAAATCGAAATATTAGTAATACCAACACAACACCTATCATATGATCAAAGAAAATAATAACAAAACCAAAAAATCAAAAAGAAAAAAGAAAACGGAAACAAATTGAGAAAGAAATTATATATATATATATAATTAATACAAGTAAAAGGTTTATCACTTAGCTGATTGATGTTACCTTCAGCATCCTGATTCCAGAATTTCACTGACAGACCCTCTGGGAATCAGTCTGTCCACTTGGCAGTGCATTTCAGCAATTGACTGCTTAATACTTCTCAATTTATTTTTTTATTTACACTTTTTATTGGAGGAAATCTTTTCCTTTCATAGTCTATATGTGCATTTATGCACATGCTCCTGCCTGCATGTATGTGTAAAATGTTGTGTTTATTTGTCCATTTCAGTGTGTATTTTTCAGTTTTCACTCACTCCTCAATCTTTTCAAAGCTTTTTTTTTCATTTTTTCCTCTTTTCTTTCAATTGTAGCCATCATGACTTCCAGTTTTCTATTTCTTAAGAATTGTCTTATTTTATTTTTTTCTCACTTTATACTTGCTCTTTAAACTTTAATTAAGTTATATATATATAGTCATCCGCACACTGATCTGTTTTGCTGTATCACAGCTCATCAGTACGGCTAGACTCCAATTGCTTGTAACCCAGGATTGAAACCCGACCGAATTGGTGTCAGTCAGCGATTCTACCTCTGGACTATGGGCGTTTGGTAGAAGAAGGCAGACTTTTTAGCATGTATATTGTCATTATACCCACCCAATAGCCAGAGTGCTCTAATCCATTACTGAATGAGCGATGCGTACATGCCAGAGTAGCTACTGTTTTTCAAAGTCTACCATTCTTCCAGAGTGCTCAATCAGGGTGTGAGAGTGTAAATAGTCATCCACAGACAGATCTGTTTTGCTGTATCACAGCTCATCAGTATGGTTAGACTCCGATTGCTTTTAACCTAGGATTCAAACCCGACTGAATTGGCCTCAGTCGGCAATTCTTTCTCTGGGCTGTGGGCGTTCAGTAGAAGAAGGCAGACTTTTTAGCGTGTATATTGTCATTATACATGCCCAGTAGCCAGAGTGCTCTAATTCATTACTGAATGAGCGATGCGTATATATATATATATATATATATATATATGGGCAGCAGCTTTTCTTTTAAAAATGTTTTGTTAATATGACAGATAAGGAACATTTAATTAATTTTTTTTTTATTTAGTTTTTGCCAACATTCTTACATTTTCCCAAAAACTGTGCATATTATCCATTTTCCCCAAATGATTTTGGTCACTTCTTTAGCCATTTTCAAGGAGTTTCTTTTTAGGTGTTGTCAATTTCACTTTATGACTGTTTCAGATGTATTTTTTTGTGTTGTTTTGAATATGAGTATGAGCATTTATTCTAAATTCATGAACTGAATGTGGCTGGAATTCAATGAGGTGTCTTTCTCTTTCTTAAGAATCCTTCAATGCACCATTTCTGCTGTTGAATAATGTGAGATTTATAGTGGGAGTGAGATGTTTTATATGGCAACCTACTGCAAAAAAATCTTCTACTTAGTCATGTCCCTTTCTAGACATGATCACCCAAGCTTGTATCACATATGGCACTTAACTGACTGATGTGAAGGGAACTGGTGGAGCGCTCAGCTGTGCAGCCATCTTATGATTACAAGGAACTAACGATGATCACCATTATTATTTTGTTCCTTTTTAGATGGGAATGCTTTGATGTGTAAGAATGTGAAGCAAAAACACTGGTCAAAAATTAATAACTTATAGATCTCAGGATTTGAAATGTCACTCTTGTAAGCTACTGATATTTAGACTGACAGCCTAAATTAGATATCATTATCTGGTAGATTATTTTAATATCTTAACCTTTTCATAACACATGCAGTACTGCTTCCAATGCTGAGTCAGGGGATGGATTGTTCAACTGAACAATAAAAGAAAAACATTTGTATAGTAAGTACTAAGTCAAAGAGGCCAAAAAACAAGGCCAACCTCCATAAAAGATGATTGTCTATTTTTTTCTTTTAATCATATCACCCCGAGCAAGGCAGTAATGCCATTGATGTGCAGGGGGCTACATAAGAGTGAAAAGATTAGAGGAGAGTGAAGAGAAGAAGGAACCAGCTAGAAAGGAGCAAGAGAAAGAAGGGAATACAGGTGTGATGACAGTTGCAGAGGTGGAGAGAAAGGAAAGGATATACAGGGTGGTGAAGAAAGAACTAGGGTCAAGGGGTTAAGAGATGAGTATTAACCTTGCATTTAAATTCCGGGAGGTTGTAGTTGTCAGGAAAGCAAGAATAAGGAAGAGAGTTCCACAGGCGGGAAGTGTGAGAAAAGAAGCTGGAGAAGTAGAATTGTCGTCTGTATTTGGTTAATCTAACTGTGAATGGGTGAGACCCAGTTGCTAGTCTGGTTGCACGAGTAAACACCTGTTGCAGAGGCACCAGTGACTTAAGTTTGTTGGAGCAGAAGCCATGGAAGTATTTATAGAACAGACAAAGGGAAGCCATATCCTGTTGATAGGAAAGTGGCTGTAGTCAAGCCAACAAGTCGGTACCTATCACATTCCTGATTCTCCTTTGGAGCCTGTCAAAAATATAGAGATGAACAGTGGGGGCACCTGACCATCTATGACAGTAGTACTCCATGCACAAATGAATGGTTGATTTGTCTATATGCAGGATGGTTTCAGGTGGGAAAAACATCCTGGCCCGACACAGTGACCCAACCTTCCTAGCAGTGGATTTAGCTATTGACTCAATATAGCAGTTCCACTTGAGATCAGAAGAGAGAGTAAGGCCGAGAAGGTGCAGTGTATTGCTCTCGAGGAAACTCGCTTGGTCCATGCTTATGGGAGGCAGGAGAGGTTTCCTGTGATGATTGACAGACAGCAGCTTGGTTTTAGACGCATTGAAATTTACAAGCCACTTCTTACCCCAAATCATCACAGAATGAAGATCTCTCTCATGATCAGCAGCAAGATTATGTTTTTCCACCACGCCAGGTTTCTAACTGATGTGGGAGTAAATTGTGGTGTCATCTGCATAGATGCCTACTTGGCTCTTGATCTCATCTGAGAGGTCATTTATGAAAATAAGGAAGAGCGTCGGGTCTAGGATAGAGCCCTGAGGAACACCAGCATTTGTACTGTAGGGTGTGGAGGCAAGCCCATTCAGGATGACCTTCATTATGCGGTTATGTGGGAAAGATTGGATCAGATCATACAATCGTCCAGTAATACTGTAACCCCATAGCTTGCATAGAAGGCCAGCATGCCAAATCCTGTCAAAAGCCTTCGAGATGTCCAGAGCAACAGCATGAGCCTTGCCGGACTCCTCAAGGGCCTGGAATATGTACTCTGTAATGGTCGATAGCATGTCAGCCATGGACCTGGCAAAGCGGAAGCCATACTGCCTGTCGGAGAAGAGTTTATGGGTAGTAAAATGCTGAACTATTTCAGCATTAATAATGGCCTCGAACACCTTCCTGAAAATTGGTAGAAGGCTGATAGAGTGATAGTTGGATGTGTCCAAGGGTTCACCACAGTTCTTAAATACAGGAACAACAGGAGAGGACTTCCAGCATTCAGGAAAACAGGAAGCAGAGAGGCAGTAGTTATAGAGTTTAGAGAGAATGGAGGAGAGTTCAGGGGTACATTTCTTAAGGACAATCACCGGAATTCCATCACCACCACTTGCCTTATGGAGGTCAAGTTTTGATATTACATGGGATACTACTGTCGGGGTAATGTATATATCGAACAGTTTAGCCTCAGTTCTAATAGGTAGGTCAGATGAGTCAAATGTGGAGTTGGATGAGAATCTGCGAGCAAAGCACTCATCCTTGTCAACTGATGATGTGAGGACCTCAAATTTATTGATTAAAGGAGGGATAGAGGATTTGTTATTGTTCAGCACCCGTTTGCATAACCACCAATAGTCTTTGGAGCCAAACTTGCGGTCAGCTATGCGCTGTCTCATTCTCTCAGCAAACAACTGCTTGGCATCATTCAGGATTCTCTTACACTCATTACAAGCAGACTTGAATAGGCGCTTATTGTGGTCAAATAGTTGGAAGTAGTGGTTCCTGTGGGCAATGGCAGCCAAACAGGCAGGAGAAAACCAAGGGGAGGAATGAGGTTTGAGACAAAACTTTGTGGTAGGTATGAAGGCATCAATCCCAGCTTTCACCCAGGACGAAATCTCAGAGGCACAGTCATCAACTGGGAGATTGAACACTTTTCCCCAAGGGACGTCGCAAAGGAAGTCACGGAAGGCATCCCAGTCAGCTCTTTGGTAGCAGTAGGAGGTCCTATAAGTAGGAGGCTCCTGTGGGAAGTGAGAGTGGAGAGAAATATTAAGAGAGACAACAGCATGGTTGGAGTTGCCGAGAGGGCAAAGCTGCGAGACCTGGCAGGAGTCAGGTGCAGAGGTAAAGCATATATCTAGTAGAGAGGCGTGTCCAGAGGGAGTGCTTGGAAAGCATGTGGGGAAGTCCACTACTTGCGTAAGGGATTGAGAAATAGCAAAGTTCATGGCGTGGATGCCTGCTGAATCAGTAACAGAGTCTTTAAGCCACTCAGCATAATGGGCGTTAAGATCTCCAAACACAAATATGTGAACAAATGGGTGGTAGGAAGTAGCCTTATTTATATTGTCAGAAATGATGTCTAGAAGGGAGCAGTCGGGACAGGAGGTGGAACGGTAAAGGAAGAAAAAGTAGCTAACCGAACTGAGAAGTGATAGACGGAGACATATATATTGGTGGGCAGTCGATTCGAGTGATGTCACCCTAGCTACAGGAAGATGTTCACTAACATAGACCCCCAGCCCATGCATATGGACAGTGTAATCCTTCCTTAAGAGGGGAAGATAACCAGGGATCGAGAAGTCAGAAGAGGGAATTGATGAGTTGAGGTTAGACTCACAGAGCATAAAAAGTTTAAAATTAAGCAAAAAATGACTTACTTTTAAGAATATTTAAAACAAAGTTGATCCCATCCCAACACACATGGTAACTACCAGTAAAGTAAAAAATAATTTTTAACTTTTTGGTCAGTTCCAGTGATAGCAAGGCGGGGTTGGGATAGTCAACTGAATAGCCAGTGTGTGACCTGAAGACCAGAAAGGTAGGAAGATAACTAAAATAAAGCCGGGCAAAAAAAAAAAGAAACAAACAAATAAGCTAAGAGAGGGTCAAAACAAAAAAACAAAAAGAACAAAAAAAGACAAACAAAGAATCCACCAGTCAAAGAAATTTCGGCCAAAAAAAAAAAAAAAAAAAAAGAAAAAAGAAAACCATTCATTTAATTAAGCATGAAAAGTTTAAAATTAAGCAGAGTTTTACCCAGAGTTGAAACCCACCCGAATCGGCATGGGTTGGCGATTCTACCTCTGAGCTATGGGTGCTCGGTAGAAAGAGGCAGACTTTTAGCGTGTGATATACCATGTTTACATATGCGAGTAGTTAGAGTGTTCTAATTCATTACTGAATGAATGATGTGTAAATGCTAGAGTAGCTACTGTTTTTTCAAAGTCTACCATTCTTCCAGTGTGTAAGAGTGTAACCCTTTTTCATAACCTTCCATTTTCAAATTCACTTCTGCTTCTTGTTTAAAATTAGGCTAATAGAACTATGATGGAATCTATGTGGCATGTGTTTGTATAGCGTTGGTAGAAGTTGGAGGCCCTGCATTACAAGACTCCACATGTAAGTGCCTGAGAACAGTCTTAACGACTTTACAAACTTTGGTCTTTGTGAGAATTTTTTTCTCACTTTTCTGGCATTTCAAACTTTGACAAATCTATCTTAGACAATCATCAGATGGTGAGAAAAACATAAAGCTTGATTTATGTGTCATATTTAAAATACTTATTTTCATTTTTGTTTCTATTGAGATTAATTTTATACTTTTATTTTTATTGTTTTAAATCTTTTTATTATTTTTTTTACTTTCTTTTTTATATTTTGTTTTGGTTTTTGATATTCTTTATTATTATTATTGATTTAAATCTTTTTATTATTTTTTTTACTTTCTTTTTTATATTTTGTTTTGGTTTTTGATATTCTTTATTATTATTATTGATTTAAATCTTTTTATTATTTTTTTTACTTTCTTTTTTATATTTTGTTTTGGTTTTTGATATTCTTTATTATTATTATTGATTTTTGTTTTATTTAAATATTTTACATTCATTTTATATTGTTTTTATCTTTGCTTTTTAATTTATAGATTAACTTCGGAAATCACTGTCAATAATTTTACTGCCAGTCCACCTCTCTCTCTCTACATAAACACACACATATATAATTATTAACCAGTTGTCTGAGTCAAATTAAGAAGTAAGAAGTGCTTACATTAAGGAAAGGATATCAAAAAGTGCTCAATACCGATTTAATGTAGAGCTTTTAAATATTCTAATTTGGAAGGTCAGTCAATTATTCTACCTTGGTTTCAACCTTTTGGTATCTTCAGGCGTTTTATATTAACTGATCATTTTAACCTTTTTTCAAACACATAAGAGGAACTTCCAGAATGCATAATGAAAAGTTTAAATTAAGGAAGGGATCGGTCAAGAATTGTAAACATTTTTATCTGGATTTGTACAATCCTAAAATATATTTTCTTAGGTGTTTACATCTGGATATTACTTTGTTTTGGCTGACCTTCTGAATTAGAATACATACATATATATATATATATATATATATATTTTGTTCATGCGATCTTATAATTTTTTTCTTTTCAGTAGATAAATTATATAAAAATTGTCCAGTTGACAAAACAAGAAAATGAGATTAATTAGTAATTACAAAAAATTTAAAACTGCTAACCTCATTGTGAAAAATAATTCATCTGTAAGATTTAAATTACAGAAAACCAATATTATTTACAAATTTACATGTCCTTTAAAGAACTGTGTTCTTGATCAATCCAAATTGGTAAATAATCCTATTGTAAATGCTTCATGTTTAACAAGAAGACTCACATTACATCTCTCTGACCATAGCTCTATTAGGTCTCATTTAAATGCACAAACATAACAGCATCATTCACATGTAAAAACAGATAAAAATAATGGAAGCATTATTAATAAAAAGGTAAAAGCCAACACTCAATAATATTAATGACAAACATAGCCAGAAGGTGCTGACCACATTGGAAAATAAAACATTTTTGTAACAATCTGTATATTCAGCTAAAATTAAAATAAAATTCATCCTTGATAATGGCTAAAAGTATAGCCAAAAGCACTTGTTGTTCCCAGGTTCACCTGACCCAATCTGGTGGCACCTGTTATGGTCCCAGATAATAGCAAATAATGAATCCCCAAATTGGTGTCAAAACATGAGAAAATAAAAATACATTAGTAAATACCAACAATACTTTTTCATAGTAAAAAAAAAAAAAAATACCAGCAATCGAAATACCAAAGTTCACAAGAA
>JBBBDQ010003026.1:0-2500 GCA_037127315.1 Ascarosepion bandense | reverse complement strand
TGAACAGGTGAAGAGGCTCATCCATTGTTTCCTGTTTAGGATGTGGTTTCTGGCTTTCTCTTTTCCATTCTTTTTACCCTTACGTAGCCCCCTCCTGCGCATCAGTGGTGTTATCGCCTTGCTTGGGGTGATATGATTAAAAAAAAAATTCAATGAATGGGTGAGAATTTTTATCAGTACACATTAAATGAGAAGTCATTATAAAGGTGGAGTTTTCAAAATCCTTTAAAAGGTAAAATTGTGAAATTAATAAGTGGGGAGTTTTTAATAATTTCAGGGGTCAGTCAGAAAATTTCCTGAAAAAAAAAAAAAACCTCACCCCTACTATCATCTATTGTGTACCTATGGGTAATAGTTTAGAAATGTTCAGGAAAATACAAACTAAAAAAAATAAAAATAAAGTGATAATGGTAATGTGAAGTAACAGAAAATGAGATGAAAAACAGACTAACTAAAATTTTTAAAAAAATTGACAATACTTCTGTGGCAAAGTCTCTTGTATCCAGTTGTGAAAAAAGAAACTAATTGTTCTTTTGCAATTATGTCAATTTATACTGACCGAGTGAAAACTAAAAAAAAAAAAAAAAAAAAAAAAAAAGGGGGGGGGGGGGCAGAAATATAGCACCAGATTTTAAACTTTTTACATCTGGGCTTCTGTTCCCAGTTTTTGCTTTTTCTGCCCCCACCCCCCACCACATCACTTGTCAATAAAAACACATGCGGTCAGGCAGATGACAAGAAAAACAGGTACATCATTGTGCAAATTAATTGAAACAAAATAAATAATGTCTTCCGAGGAACTTTCACAATTTCACTGATCACATACATGTAACCTCTTGATGCTGTTTTTCTCTTCCTTCCATATTTTCTTTTTCATTTTGGACTGAGATAGATAGATTGATAGATAGACAGATCGATTGATCGATAGATTGAAAGATACACTCTTTAAATTATACAAGAAAGAATAATGTCTTTCTAGAATCTTTCACACTTTTCCTGATCATGTATACGTTGTCTTTTGGCATTGATTTTCTCTTTCTATCACATTTTCCTTTACGTTTTGGACTTTGATAGATACATAGATAAATAGATCCTGGAGTAAATTAAATAAAACAAAAAAAAATATGTTCCTAGGATCTTTCACATTTTCCCTGATCATATACACATCAACTCTTGGCATTTCCTCTTTTGACTGAAGTTTTCTTTGTTTTGGACTGACGAAACCAGTTCGTTTCTTCGCCTTGATGACATGACTGACAGTTGAAAGGCTAACACAAACAATACCCATGTTCTCTCTGTAAGGTTTGCCAGTGTGTTTGTGCAGTGTTACAATTTTCATTTGCTTCCTAGGAGCAATGTCCATCACAGACAATGGCCACAGGACAACTAATTGACAGTTGAGACAATAGTGTCTGGGTGTTTTTAAAACCTGATGCAATCACAAATGATGCAATATTTTTCAAGGTCAAACACATTTCATCAAAAATGGGAAAATAGATTCATATTACTGCATACCTCTGCAAATGGCCTAATCAGAGAAAAAATAAAAATCAATTACACCCTGTGACGCAGTTGTTTCAATTAATTTACACAAGGATGTAATTAAGTCTTAATCTTTGAGAGTTTTATTGCTAGTCATTTCCTTTTAGAGAAAATGTCACCTCCTGAATTGTCCCATGTGCTCTTTGTATTGCCTTCTCTGGGAGAAAGTGTCACCTACCAATTGCCCTTTGTGTATTCATGTTAGTTCTTTTGGAGAAAGTATCAAATAACAATTGTCCTTCTTTGTATATTTATGTTAGCCTTCTCTTGGAGAAAGTTTCACATAGCAATTGTTCCTTGAGTATTTATGTTAGCCATTTTTATGAGATCTCATCAAACCCACTCCACTGAGAATAAGTCTTCACACGCTATAGGCCTGACAGATACAAAATTATTGACGATTTGAACATGTTCCCACCTGATTTACCACCAGTGTCATGAATCAAGAATGCAAACTATATCGCTTGAGAAAAAAATTCCATTTATCTTCGAACTTGGGCTGAACTTTTTTTTTTAATCCAGACATGTGAATAAAATTATAAAGAAAGAAAGAGAATATAACTGGATATGGCTTCAGGATCACACACTCAAAATGTCAACTTGAGACAAAATCATGCCAATATCAGGGAGAAACAATGGAAACACTTTTGAAGTTTTTAAACAGAACTGTTTCATCCTCACAAACCAGAAAAAAAAAATGAATGGAACCATATATTATATATATATATATATATATATATATATATATATTTTATTTTCATATAGATAGGTGTGAATTGGTAACCCTGGGTTTCACGCTCATGCGATCATCAGACAATTGCATGAGCATGAAACTCAGGGTTACAAACTCACACCTATCTATATGAATATGTCAGCTCTATCACTGATATTGAGCGCTTTCAAATAAGTATCACACATATATAATATATAAATAATATAATATAATATATATATATAT
>JBBBDQ010003023.1:0-68990 GCA_037127315.1 Ascarosepion bandense | reverse complement strand
AAATGAAACCATATGATTCTACCCATCAATTTACATAAGAATCAGCATTAATCTTGATATGCATGAAAATACACTAAATGCGCCATTTTCGGGCTTTCAGTACACTCATTTATATTGCTCAGAATCAATTTTAAATGAGACCGTATGATTCTACACATCAATTTACATAAGAATCAGCATTAATCTTGATAGGCATGAAAATACACTAAATGCGCAGTTTTTGATCTTTCAGTACACTCATTTATATTGATCAGAATCAATTTTAAATGCGACCTTATGATTCTACACATGAATTTACATAAGAATCATCATTAATCTTGATATGCATGAAAATACACTAAATGCGCAGTTTTTGGTTTTCAGTACACTCATTTATATTGATCAGAATCAATTTTAAATGAGACCATATGATTCTACACATCGATTTACATAAGAATCAGCTTTAATCTTGATATGCATGAAAATACACTAAATGCGCAATTTTCGGGCTTTCAGTACATTCATTTATATTGCTCAGATTCAATTTTAAATGAAATCATATGATTATACACATCAATTTAGATTAGAATCAGCATTAATCTTCATATGCATGAAAATACACTAAATGCGCAATTTTCGGGCTTTCAATACACTCATTTATATTGCTTAGAATCAATTTTAAATGAGACCGTATGATTCTACACATCAATTTATATAAGAATCAGCATTAATCTTGATATGCATGAAAATACACTAAATGCGCAATTTTCGGGCTTTCAGTACACTCATTTATATTGCTCAGAATCAATTTTAAATGAGACCATATGATTCTACACATCAATTTACATAAGAATCAGCATTAATCTTGATGTGCATGAAAATACACTAAATGCGCAATTTTCGGGCTTTCAGTACACTCATTTATATTGCTCAGAATCAATTTTAAATGAAACCATATGATTCTACACATCAATTTACATAAGGATCAGCATTAATCTTGATATGCATGAAAATACACTATATGCCAAATTTTCGGGCTTTCAGTACACTCATTTATATTGCTCAGAATCAATTTTAAATGAGACCATATGATTCTACACATCAATTTACATAAGAATCAGCATTAATCTTGATATGCATGAAAATACACTAAATGCGCAATTTTCGGGCTTTCAGTACACTCATTTATATTGCTCAGAATCAATTTCAAATGAAACCATATGATTCTACTCATCAATTTACACAAGAATCAGCATTAATCTTGATATGCATGAAAATACACTAAATGCGCAATTTTCGGGCTATCAGTACACTCATTTATATTGCTCAGAATCAATTTTAAATGAGACCGTATGATTCTACACATCAATTTACATAAGAATCAGCATTAATCTTGATATGCATGAAAATACACTAAATGCGCAATTTTCGGGCTTTCCGTACCCTCATTTATATTGCTCAGAATCAATTTTAAATGAGACCATATGATTCTACACATCAATTTACATAAGAATCAGCATTAATCTTGATATGCATGAAAATACACTAAATGCGCAGTTTTTTGTCTTTCAATACAGTCAATTATATTGATCAGAATCAATTTTAATTGAGACCATATGATTCTACACATCAATTTACAAAAGAATCAGCATTAATCTTGATGTGCATGAAAATATACCAAATGCGCAATTTTCGGGCTTTCAGCACAGTCATTTATATTGCTCAGAATCAATTTTAAATGAGACCATATGATGCTACACATCAATTTACATAAGAATCAGCATTAATCTTGATATGCATGAAAATACACTAAATGCGCAATTTTCGGGTTTTCAGTACACTCATTTATATTGCTCAGAATCAATTTTAAATGAAACCATAGGATTCTACCCATCAATTTACATAAGAATCAGCATTAATCTTGATATGCATGAAAATACACTAAATGCGCCATTTTCGGGCTTTCAGTACACTCATTTATATTGCTCAGAATCAATTTTAAATGAGACCGTATGATTCTACACATCAATTTACATAAGAATCAGCATTAATCTTGATATGCATGAAAATACACTAAATGCGCAATTTTCGGGCTTTCAGTACACTCATTTATATTGCTCAGAATCAATTGTAAATGAGACCATATGATTCTACACATCAATTTACATAAGAATCAGCATTAATCTTGATATGCATGAAAATACACTAAATGCGCAATTTTCGGGCTTTCAGTAGCCTCATTTATATTGCTCAGAATCAATTTCAAATGAAACCATATGATTCTACACATCAATTTACACAAGAATCAGCATTAATCTTGATATGCATGAAAATACACTAAATGCGCAATTTTCGGGCTTTCCGTCCCCTCATTTATATTGCTCAGAATCAATTTTAAATGAGACCGTATGATTCTACACATCAATTTACATAAGAATCAGCATTAATCTTGATATGCATGAAAATACACTAAATGCGCAGTTTTTGTCTTTCAATACAGTCAATTATATTGATCAGAATCAATTTTAATTGAGACCATATGATTCTACACATCAATTTACAAAAGAATCAGCATTAATCTTGATGTGCATGAAAATATACCAAATGCGCAATTTTCGGTCTTTCAGTACACTCATTTATATTGCTCAGAATCAATTTTAAATGAGACCGTATGATTCTACACATCAATTTACATAAGAATCAGCATTAATCTTGATATGCATGAAAATACACTAATTGCGCAATTTTCGGGCTTTCAGCACACTCAATTATATTGCTCAGAATCAATTTTAAATGAGACCATATGATTCTACACATCAATTTACATAAGAATCAGCATTAATCTTGATATGCATGAAAATACACTAAATGCGCAATTTTCGGGCTTTCAGTACACTCATTTATATTGCTCAGAATCAATTTTAAATGAGACCGTATGATTCTACACATCAATTTACATAAGAATCAGCATTAATCTTGATATGCATGAAAATACATTCATGCGCAGTTTTTGGTCTTTCAGTACACTCATTTATATTGATCAGAATCAATTTTAAATGAGACCATATGATTCTACACATCAATTTACATAAGAATCAGCATTAATCTTGATATGCATGAAAATACACTAAATGCGCAATTTTCGGGCTTTCAGTACACTCATTTATATTGCTCAGAATCAATTGTAAATGAGACCATATGATGCTACACATCAATTTACATAAGAATCAGCATTAATCTTGATATGCATGAAAATACACTAAATGCGCAATTTTCGGGTTTTCAGTACACTCATTTATATTGCTCAGAATCAATTTTAAATGAAACCATATGATTCTACCCATCAATTTACATAAGAATCAGCATTAATCTTGATATGCATGAAAATACACTAAATGCGCCATTTTCGGGCTTTCAGTACACTCATTTATATTGCTCAGAATCAATTTTAAATGAGACCGTATGATTCTACACATCAATTTACATAAGAATCAGCATTAATCTTGATAGGCATGAAAATACACTAAATGCGCAGTTTTTGATCTTTCAGTACACTCATTTATATTGATCAGAATCAATTTTAAATGCGACCTTATGATTCTACACATGAATTTACATAAGAATCATCATTAATCTTGATATGCATGAAAATACACTAAATGCGCAGTTTTTGGTTTTCAGTACACTCATTTATATTGATCAGAATCAATTTTAAATGAGACCATATGATTCTACACATCGATTTACATAAGAATCAGCTTTAATCTTGATATGCATGAAAATACACTAAATGCGCAATTTTCGGGCTTTCAGTACATTCATTTATATTGCTCAGATTCAATTTTAAATGAAATCATATGATTATACACATCAATTTAGATTAGAATCAGCATTAATCTTCATATGCATGAAAATACACTAAATGCGCAATTTTCGGGCTTTCAATACACTCATTTATATTGCTTAGAATCAATTTTAAATGAGACCGTATGATTCTACACATCAATTTATATAAGAATCAGCATTAATCTTGATATGCATGAAAATACACTAAATGCGCAATTTTCGGGCTTTCAGTACACTCATTTATATTGCTCAGAATCAATTTTAAATGAGACCGTATGATTCTACACATCAATTTACATAAGAATCAGCATTAATCTTGATGTGCATGAAAATACACTAAATGCGCAATATTCTGGCTGTCAGCACACTCATTTATATTGCTCAAAATCAATTTTAAATGAGACCATATGATTCTACACATCGATTTACATAAGAATCAGCTTTAATCTTGATATGCATGAAAATACACTAAATGCGCAATTTTCGGGCTTTCAGTACATTCATTTATATTGCTCAGAATCAATTTTAAATGAAACCATATGATTCTACACATCAATTTACATGAGAATCAGCATTAATTTTGATATGCATGAAAATACACTAAATGCGCAATATTCGGGCTTTCAGTACACACATTTATATTGCTCAGAATCAATTTTAAATGAGACCGTATGATTCTACACATCAATTTACACAAGAATCAGCATTAATCTTGATATGCATGAAAATACACTAAATGCGCAATTTTCGGGCTTTCAGTCACTCATGTATATTGCTCAGAATCAATTTTAAATGGAACCATATGATTCTACACATCAATTTACATAAGAATCAGCATTAATCTTGATATGGATGAAAATACATTAAAGCGCAATTTTCGGGCTTTCAGTACATTCATTTATATTGCTCAGAATCAATTTTAAATGAGACCGTATGATTCTACACACCAATTTACATAAGAATCAGCATTAATCTTGATATGCATGAAAATACACTAAATGCGCAGTTATTGGTCTTTCAGTACAGTCATTTATATTGATCAGAATCAATTTTAAATGAGACCATATGATTCTACACATCAATTTACATAAGAATCAGCATTAATCTTGATATGCATGAAAATACACTAAATGCGCAATTTTCGGGCTTTCAGTACACTCATTTATAATACTTAGAATCAATTTTAAATGAGACCATATGATTCTACACATCAATTTACATAAGAATCAGCATTAATCTTGATATGCATGAAAATACACTAAATGCGCAATTTTCGGGCATTCATTACACTCATTTATATTGCTCAGAATCAATTTTAAATGAAACCATATGATTCTACACATCAATTTACATAAGAGTCAGCATTAATCTTGATATGCAAAAAAATAGACTAAATACGCAGTTTTTGGTCTTTCAGTACACACATTTATGTTGATCAGAATCAATTTTAAATGAGAACATATGATTCTACACATCAATTTAAATAAGAATCATCATTAATCTTGATATGCATGAAAATACACTAAATGCGCAATTTTCGGGCTTTCAGTACACTCATTTATATTGCTCAGAATCAATTTTAAATGAAACCATATGATTCTACACATCAATTTACATAAGAGTCAGCATTAATCTTGATATGCAAAAAAATAGACTAAATACGCAGTTTTTGGTCTTTCAGTACACACATTTATGTTGATCAGAATCAATTTTAAATGAGAACATATGATTCTACACATCAATTTAAATAAGAATCATCATTAATCTTGATATGCATGAAAATACACTAAATGCGCAATTTTCGGGCTTTCAGTACACTCATTTATATTGCTCAGAATCAATTTTAAATGAAACCATATGATTCTACACATCAATTTACACAAGAATCAGCATGAATCTTGATATGCATGAAAATACACTAAATGCGCATTTTTCGGGCTTTCATTACACTCATTTATATTGTTCAGAATCAATTTTAAATGAGACCATATGAATCTACACATCAATTTACATAAGAATCAGCATTAAACTTTATATGCATGAAAATACACTAAATGCGCAATTTTCGGGCTATGAAGTACACTCATTTATATCGCTCAAAATCAATGTGAAATGAGACCATATGATTCTACACATAAATTTACATAAGAATCAGCATTAATCTTGATATGCATGAAAATACACTAAATGCACAGATTTTGGTCTTTCAGTACACACACTTATATTGATCAGAATCAATTTTAAATGAGACCATATGATTCTACACCTCCATTTACATAAGAATCAACATTAATCTTGATATGCATGAAAATACACTAAATGCGCAATTCTCGGGCTTTCAGTACACTCATTTATATTGCTCAGAATCAATCTTAAATGAGACCATGTGATTCTACACATCAATTTACATAAGAATCAGCATTAATCTTGATATGCATGAAAATACACTAAATGCGCAATTTTAGGGCTTTCAGTACACTCATTTATATTGCTCAGAATCAATTTTAAATGAAACCATATGATTCTACACATCAATTTACATAAGAATCAGCATTAATCTTGATATGCATGAAAATACACTAAATACGGAGTTTTTGGTCTTTCAGTACACACATTTATGTTGATCAGAATCAATTTTAAATGAGACCATATGATTCTACACATCAATTTATATAAGAATCAGCATTAATCATGATATGCATGAAAATACACTAAATACGCAATTTTCGGGATTTCAGTACACTCATTTATATTGCTCAGAATCAATTTTAGATGAGACCGTATGATTCTACACATCAATTTACAGAAGAATCAGCATTAATCTAGATGTGCATGAAAATACACTAAATGCGCAATATTCGGGATTTCAGCACACTCATTTATATTGCTCAAAATCAATTTTAAATGAGACCATATGATTCTACTCTACGATTTACATAAGAATCAGCATTAATCTTGATATGCATGAAAATACACTAAATGCGCAATTTTCGGTCTTTCAGTACATTCATTTATATTGCTCAGAATCAAATTTAAATGAAACCATATGATTCTACACATCAATTTACATAAGAATCAGCAGTAATCTTGATATGTATGAAAATACACTAGATGCGCAATTTTCGGGTTTTCAGTACACTCATTCATATTGCTCAGAATCAATTTTAAATGAGACCGTATGATTCTACATCAATTTACATAAGAATCAGCATTAATCTTGATATGCATGAAAATACAATAAATGCGCAGTTTTTGATCTTTCAGTACACTCATTTATATTGACCAGAATCAATTTTAAATGAGACCATATGATTCTACACATCAATTTACATAAGAATCAGCATTAATCTTGATATGCATGAAAATACACTAAATGCGCAATTTTCGGGCTTTCAGTACAGTCATTTATATTGTTCAGAATCAATTTTAAATGAGACCATATGATTCTACACATCAATATACAAAAGAATCAGCATTAATCTTTATATGCATGAAAATACACTAAATGCGCAATTCTCGGGCTTACAGTACACTCATTTATATTGCTCAGAATCAATTTTAAATGAAACCATATCTTTCTACACATCAATTCACATAAGAATCAGCATTAATCTTGATATGCATGAAAATACACTAAATGCGCAGTTTTGGTCTTTCAGTACACTCATCTGTATTGATCAGAATCAATTTTAAATGAGACCGTATGATTCTACACATCAATTTACATAAAAATCAGCATTAATCTTGATATGCATGAAAATACAATAATGTGCAGTTTTTGGACTTTCAGTACACTCATTTATATTGATCAGAATCAATTTTAAATGAGACCATATTATTCTACACATCAATGTACATAAGAATCAGCATTAATCTTGATATGCATGAAAATACACTAAATGCGCAATTTTCGGGCTTTCAGTACACTCATTTATATTGCTCAGAATCAATTTTAAATGAAACCATATGATTCTACACAACAATTTACATAAGAATCAGCATTAATCTTGATATGCATGAAAATACATTAATGCGCAATTTTCGGGCTTTCAGTACACTCATTTATATTGCTCAGAATCAATTTTAAATGAGACCATATGATTCTACACATCAATTTACATAAGAATCAGCATTAATCTTGATATGCATGAAAATACACTAAATGCGCAGTTTTTGGTCTTTCAGTACAGTCATTTATATTGATCAGAATCAATTTTCAAATGAGACCATATGATTCTACACATCAATTTACATAAGAATCATCATTAATCTTGATATGCATGAAAATACACTAAATGCGCAATTTTCGGGCTTTCAGTACACTCATTTATATTGCCCAGAATCAATTTTACATTAAACCATATGATTCTACTCTTCAATTTACATATGATTCAGCATTAATCTTGATATGCATGAAAATACACTAAATGCGCAATTTTCGGGCTTTCAGTACACTCATTTATATTGCACAGAAATTCATTTTAAATGAGACCATATGATTCTACACATCAATTTACATAAGAATCAGCATTAATCTTGATGTGCATGAAAATACATTAATGCGAAATTTTTTGTCTTTCAGTACAGTCATTTATATTGATCAGAATCAATTTTAAATGAGACCATATGATTCTACACATCAATTTACATAAGAATCAGCATTAATCTTGATATGCATGAAAATACACTAAATGCGCAATTTTCGGGCTTTCAGTACACTCATTTATATTGCTCAGAATCAATTTTACATTAAACCATATGATTCTACACTTCAATTTATATAAGAATCAGCATTAATCTTGATATGCATGAAAATACACTAAATGCGCAATTTTCGTGCTTTCAGTACACTCATTTATATTGCTCAGAATCAATATTAAATGAGACCGTATGATTCTACACATCAATTTACATAAGAATCAGCATTAATCTTGATATGCATGGAAATACAATAAATGCGCAGTTTGTGTTCTTTCAGTACACTCAATTATTAATTAGAATCAATTTTAAATGAGACCATATGATTCTACACATCAATTTACATAAGAATCAGCATTAATCCTGATGTGCATGAAAATACACTAAATGCGCAATTTTCGGGCTTTCAGTACACTCATTTATATTGCTCAGAATCAATTTTAAATGAGACCATATGATTCTACACATCAATTGACATAAGAATCAGCATTAATCTTGATATGCATGAAAATACTCTAAATGCGCAATTTTCGGGCTTTCAGTACACTCATTTATATTGCTCAGAATCAATTTTAAATGAGACCCTATGATTCTACACGTCAATTTACATAAGAATCAGCATTAAACTTGATATGCATGAAAATACAATAAATGCGCAGTTTTTGTTCTTTCAGTACACTCATTTATATTGATTAGAATCAATTTTAAATGAGACCATATGATTCTACACATCAATTTACATAAGAATCAGCATTAATCTTGATATGCATGAAAATACACTAAATGCGCAATTTTCGGGCTTTAAGTACATTCATTTATATTGCTCAGAATAAATTTTAAATGAAACCATATGATTCTTCTCATAAATTTACATAAGAATCAGCATTAATCTTGATATGCAAGAAAATACACTAAATGCGCAATTTTCGGGCTTTCAGTACAATAATTTATATTGCTCAGAATCAATTTTAAATGAGACCGTATGATTCTACACATCAATTTACATAAGAATCAGCATTAATCTTGATATGCATGAAAATACACTAAATGCGCAGTTTTTGTTCTTTCAGTACACTCATTTATATTGATGAGAATCAATTTTAAATGAGACCGTATGACTCTACACATCAATTTACATAAGAATCAGCATTAATCTTGATGTGCATGAAAATACACTAAATGCGCAATTTTCGGGCTTTCAGTACACTCATTTATATTGCTCAGAATCAATTTGAAATGAGACCATATGATTCTACACATCAATTTACATAAGAATCAGCATTAATCTTGACATGCATGAAAATACACTAAATGCGCAATTTTCGGGCTTTCAGTACAGTCATTTATATTGCTCAGAATCAATTTTAAATGAAACCATATGATTCTTCTCATCAATTTACATAAGAATCAGCATTAATCTTGATATGCAAGAAAATACACTAAATGCGCAATTTTCGGGCTTTCAGTACACTCATTTATATTGCACAGAAATTAATTTTAAATGAGCACGTATGATTCTACACATCAATTTACATAAGAATCTGCATTAATCTTGATATGCATGAAAATACACTAAATGCGCAGTTTTTGGTCTTTCAGTACACTCATTTGTATGGATCAGAATCAATTAAAAATGAGACCATATGATTCTACACATCAATTTACATAAGAATCAGCATTAATCTTGATATGCATGAAAATACACTAAATGCGCAATTTTCGGGCTTTCAGTACACTCATTTATATTGTTCAGAATCAATTTTAAATGAGACCATATGATTCTACACATCAATTTACATAAGAATCAACATTAATCTTGATGAGCATGAAAATACACTAAATGCGCAATTATCGGGCTTTCAGTACACACATTTATATTGATTAGAATCAATTTAAAATGAGACCATATGATTCTACTCATCAATTTACATAAGAATCAGCATTAATCATGATATGCATGAAAATACACTAAACGCGCAATTTTCGGGCTTTCAGTACAATCATTTATATTGCTGAGAACCAATTTTAAATGAAACCATATGATTCTACTCATCAATTTACATAAGAATCAGCATGAATCTTGATATGCATGAAAATACACTAAATGCGCAATTTTCGGGCTTTCAGTACACTCATTTATATTGCTCAGAATCAATTTTAAATGAGACCATATGATTCTACACATCAATTGACATAAGAATCAGCATTAATCTTGATATGCATGAAAATACACTAAATGCGCAATTTTCGGGCTTTCAGTACACTCATTTATATTGCTCAGAATCAATTTTAAATGAGACCGTATGATTCTACACGTCAATTTACATAAGAATCAGCATTAAACTTGATATGCATGAAAATACAATAAATGCGCAGTTTTTGTTCTTTCAGTACACACATTTATATTGATTAGAATCAATTTTAAATGAGACCATATGATTCTACACATCAATTTACATAAGAATCAGCATTAATCTTGATATGCATGAAAATACACTAATTGCGCAATTTTCGGGCTTTCAGTACATTCATTTATATTGCTCAGAATAAATTTTAAATGAAACCATATGATTCTTCTCATCAATTTACATAAGAATCAGCATTAATCTTGATATGCAAGAAAATACACTAAATGCGCAATTTTCGGGCTTTCAGTACACTCATTTATATTGCTCAGAATCAATTTTAAATGAGACCGTATGATTCTACACATCAATTTACATAAGAATCAGCATTAATCTTGATATGCATGAAAATACACTAAATGCGCAGTTTTTGGTCTTTCAGTACACTCATTTATATTGATCAGAATCAATTTTAAATGAGACCGTATGATTCTACACATCAATTTACATAAGAATCAGCATTAATCTTGATGTGCATGAAAATACACTAAATGCGCAATTTTCGGGCTTTCAGTACACTCATTTATATTGCTCAGAATCAATTTGAAATGAGACCATATGATTCTACTCATCAATTTACATAAGAATCAGCATTAATCTTGATATGCATGAAAATACACTAAATGCGCAATTTTCGGGCTTTCAGTACAGTCATTTATATTGCTCAGAATCAATTTTAAATGAAACCATATGATTCTTCTCATCAATTTACATAAGAATCAGCATTAATCTTGATATGCATGAAAATACACAAATTGCGCAATTTTCGGGCTTTCAGTACATTCATTTATATTGCTCAGAATAAATTTTAAATGAAACCATATGATTCTTCTCATCAATTTACATAAGAATCAGCATTCATCTTGATATGCAAGAAAATACACTAAATGCGCAATTTTCGGGTTTCAGTACACTCATTTATATTGCTCAGAATCAATTTTAAATGAGACCGTATGATTCTACACATCAATTTACATAAGAATCAGCATTAATCTTGATATGCATGAAAATACACTAAATGCGCAGTTTTTGGTCTTTCAGTACACTCATTTATATTGATCAGAATCAATTTTAAATGAGACCGTATGATTCTACACATCAATTTACATAAGAATCAGCATTAATCTTGATGTGCATGAAAATACACTAAATGCGCAATTTTCGGGCTTTCAGTACACTCATTTATATTGCTCAGAATCAATTTGAAATGAGACCATATGATTCTACTCATCAATTTACATAAGAATCAGCATTAATCTTGATATGCATGAAAATACACTAAATGCGCAATTTTCGGGCTTTCAGTACAGTCATTTATATTGCTCAGAATCAATTTTAAATGAAACCATATGATTCTTCTCATCAATTTACATAAGAATCAGCATTAATCTTGATATGTATGAAAATACACTAAATGCGCAATTTTCGGGCTTTCAGTACACTCATTTATATTGCACAGAAATTAATTTTAAATGAGAACGTATGATTCTACACATCAATTTACATAAGAATCTGCATTAATCTTGATATGCATGAAAATACACTAAATGCGCAGTTTTTGGTCTTTCAGTACACTCATTTGTATGGATCAGAATCAATTAAAAATGAGACCATATGATTCTACACATCAATTTACATAAGAATCAGCATTAATCTTGATATGCATGAAAATACACTAAATGCGCAATTTTCGGGCTTTCAGTACACTCATTTATATTGTTCAGAATCAATTTTAAATGAGACCATATGATTCTACACATCAATTTACATAAGAATCAACATTAATCTTGATGAGCATGAAAATACACTAAATGCGCAATTATCGGGCTTTCAGTACACACATTTATATTGATTAGAATCAATTTAAAATGAGACCATATGATTCTAATCATCAATTTACATAAGAATCAGCATTAATCATGATATGCATGAAAATACACTAAACGCGCAATTTTCGGGCTTTCAGTACAATCATTTATATTGCTCAGAATCAATTTAAAATGAAACCATATGATTCTACTCATCAATTTACATAAGAATCAGCATTAATCTGGATATGCATGAAAATACACAAAATGCGCAATTTTCGGGCTTTCAGTACACTCATTTATATTGCACAGAAATTAATTTTAAATGAGAACGTATGATTCTACACATCAATTTACATAAGAATCTGCATTAATCTTGATATGCATGAAAATACACTAAATGCGCAATTTTCGGGCTTTCATTACACTCATTTATATTGTTCAGAATCAATTTTAAATGATAACATATGATTCTACACATCAATTTACATATGAATCTGCATTAAACTTGATATGCATGAAAATACACTAAATGTGCAATTTTCGGGCTTTCAAGTACACTCATTTATATCGCTCAGAATCAATTTTAAATGAGACCATATGATTCTACACATCAATTTACATAAGAATCAGCATTAATGTTGATATGCATGAAAATACACTAAATGCGCAGTTTTTGGTCTTTCAGTACACTCATTTGTATAGATCAGAATCAATTAAAAATGAGACCATATGATTCTACACATCAATGTACATAAGAATCAGCATTAATCTTGATATGCATGAAAATACACTAAATGCGCAATTTTCTGGCTTTCAGTACACTCATTTATATTGTTCAGAATCAATTTTAATTGAGACCATATGATTCTACACATCAATTTACATAAGAATCAGGATTAATCTTGATATGCATGAAAATACACTAAACGCGCAATTTTCGGGCTTTCAGTACAATCATTTATATTGCTCAGAATCAATTTAAAATGAAACCATATGATTCTACTCATCAATTTACATAAGAATCAGAATTAATCTTGATATGCATGAAAATACACTAAATGCGCAATTTTCGGGCTTTCAGTACACTCATTTATATTGCACAGAAATTAATTTTAAATGAGAACGTATGATTCTACACATCAATTTGCATAAGAATCTGCATTAATCTTGATATGCATGAAAATACACTAAATGCGCAGTTTTTGGTCTTTCAGTACACTCATTTATATTGATCATAATCAATTTTAAATGAGACCATATGATTCTACACATCAATTTACATAAGAATCAGCATTAATCTTGATATGCATGAAAATACACTAAATGCGCAATTTTCGGGCTTTCATTACACTCATTTATATTGTTCAGAATCAATTTTAAATGAGACCATATGATTCTACACATCAATTGACATATGAATCTGCATTAAACTTGATATGCATGAAAATACACTAAATGCGCAATTTTCGGGCTTTCAAGTACACTCATTTATATCGCTCAAAATCAATGTGAAAAGAGACCATATGATTCTACACATCAATTTACATAAGAATAAGCATTAACCTTGATATGCATGAAAATACACTAAATGCGCAGTATTTGGTCTTTCAGTACACTCATTTATATTGCTCAGAATCAATTTTAAATGAGACCATATGATTCTACACATCAATTTACATAAGAATCAGCATTAATCTTGATATGCATGAAAATACACTAAATGCGCAATTTTCGGGCTTTCAGTACACGCATTTATATTGCTCAGAATCAATTTTAAGTGAAACCATATGATTCTACACATCAATTTACATAAGAATCAACATTAATATTGATATGCATGAAAATACACTAAATGCGCAATTTTCGGGCTTTCAGTACACTCATTTATATTGCTCAGAATCAATTTTAAATGAGACCGTATGATTCTACACTCCAATTTACATAAGAATCAGTATTAATCTTGATATGCATGAAAATACACTAAATGCGCAGTTTTTGGACTTTCAGTACAGTCATTTATATTGATCAGAATCAATTTTAAATGAGACCATATGATTCTACACATCAATTTACATAAGAATCAGCATTAATCTTGATATGCATGAAAATACACTAAATGCGCAATATTTGGAGTTTCAGTACACTCATTTATATTGCTCAGAATCAATTTTAAATGAAACCATATGATTCTACACATCAATTTACATAAGAATCAGCATTAATCTTGATATGCATGAAAATACACTAAATGCGCAATATTCGGGCTTTCAGTACACTCATTTATATTGCTCAGAATCAATTTTAAATGAGACCGTATGATTCTACACATCAATTTACATAAGAATCAGCATTAATCTTCATATGCATGAAAATACACTAAATGCGCAGTTTTTGGTCTTTCAGTACAGTCATTTATATTGATCAGAATAAATTTTAAATGAGACCATATGATTCTACACATCAATTTACATAAGAATCAGCATTAATCTTGATATGCATGAAAATACACTAAATGCGCAATTTTCGGGCATTCATTACACTCATTTATATTGCTCAGAACCAAATTTTAAATGAAACCATATGATTCTACACATCAATTTACATAAGAATCAGCATTAATCTTGATATGCATGACAATACACTAAATACGCAGTTTTTGGTCTTTCAGTACACATATTTATGTTGATCAGAATCAATTTTAAATGAGACCATATGATTCTACACATCAATTTACATAAGAATCAGCATTAATCTTGATATGCATGAAAATACACTAAATGCGCAATTTTCGCCTTTCATTACACTCATTTATATTGTTCAGAATCAATTTTAAATGAGACCATATGATTCTACACATCAATTTCCATATGAATCTGCATTAAACTTGATATGCATGAAAATACACTAAATGCGCAATTTTCGGGCTTTCAGTACACTCATTTATATTGCTCAGAATCAATTTTAAATGAGACCATGTGATTCTACACATCAATTTACATAAGAATCAACATTAATCTTGATATGCATGAAAATATAAATGTGTGTACTGAAAGACCAAAAACTGCGTATTTAGTGTATTTTCATGCATATCAAGATTAATGCTGATTCTTATGTAAATTGATGTGTAGAATCATATGGTCTCATTTAAAATTGATTCTGATCAATATAAATGAATGTACTGAAAGACCAAAAACTGCGCATTTGTGTGATTTTCATGCATATCAAGATTAATGCTGAATCTTATGTAAATTGATGTGTCATACGGTCTCATTTAAAATTGATTCTGAGCAATATAAATGAGTGTACTGAAAGCCCGAAAATTGCGCATTTAGTGTATTTTCATGCATATCAAGATTAATGCTGATTCTTATGTAAATTGATGAGTAGAATCATATGGTTTCATTTAAAATTGATTCTGAGCAATATAAATGAATGTACTGAAAGCCCGAAATTTGCGCATTTAGTGTATTTTCATGCATATCAAGATTAATGCTGATTCTTATGTAAATTGATGTGTAGAATCATACGGTCTCATTTTAAATTTATTCTGAGCAATATTAATGAGTGTACTGATAGCCCGAAAATTAGACCATATGATTCTACACATCAATTTACATAAGAATCAGCATTAATCTTGATATGCATGAAAATACACTAAATGCGCAATTTTCGGGCTTTCAGTACATTCATTTATATTGCTCAGAATCAATTTTAAATGAAACCATATGATTCTACACATCAATTTACATAAGAATCAGCATTAATCTTGATATGCATGAAAATACACTAAATGCGCAAATTTCGGGCTTTCAGTACACTCATTTATATTGCTCAGAATCAATTTGAAATGAAACCATATGATTCTACACATCAATTTACACAAGAATCAGCATTAATCTTGATATGCATGAAAATACACTAAATGCGCAATTTTCGGGCTTTCAGTACACTCATTTATATTGATCAGAATCAATTTTAAATGAGACCATATGATTCTACACATCAATTTTCATAAAAATCAACATTAATCTAGATATGCATGAAAATACACTAAATGCGCAGGTTTTGGCCTTTCAGTACACTCATTTATATTGATCAGAAACAATTTCAAATCAAACCATATGATTCTACACAACAATTTACATAAGAATCAGCATTAATCTTGATATGCATGAAAATACACTACATGCGCAATTTTCGGGCTATCAGTACACTCATTTATATTGCTCAGAATCAATTTTAAATGAGGACGTATGAATCTACACATAAATTTACATAAGAATCAGCATTAATCTTGATATGCATGAAAATACACTAAATGCGCAGTTTTTGATCATTCAGTACTCTCATTTATATTGATCAGAATCAATTTTAAATGAGACCATATGATTCTACACATCAATTTACATAAGAATCATCATTAAAATTGATATGCATGAAAATACACTAAATGCGAAATTTTCGGGCTTTCAAGTACACTCATTTATATCGCTCAAAACCAATGTGAAATGAGACCATATGATTCTACACATCAATTTACATAAGAATCAGCATTAATCTTTATATGCATGAAAATACACTAAATGCGCAATTTTCGGGTTTCAGTACACTCATTTATATTGCTCAGAATCAATTTTAAATGAGACCATATGATTCTACACAACAATTTACATAAGAATCAGCATTAATCTTGATATGCATGAAAATACACTAAATGCGCAATTTTCGGGCTATCAGTACACTCATTTATATTGGTCAGAATCAATTTTAAATGAGACCGTATGAATCTACACATCAATTTACATAAGAATCAGCATTAATCTTGATATGCATGAAAATACACTAAATGCGCAGTTTTGGGGCTTTCAGTACACTCATATATATTGTTCAGAATCAATTTTAAATGAGACCATATTATTCTACACATCAATTTACATAAGAATCAGCATTAAACTTGATATGCATGAAAATACACTAAATGCGCAATTTTCGGGCTTTCAGTACACTCATTTATATTGCTCAGAATCAATTTTAAATGAAACCATATGATTCTACTCATCAATTTACATAAGAATCAGCATTAATCTTGATATGCATGAAAATACACTAAATGCGCAATTTTCGGGCTTTCATTACACTCATTTATATTGCACAGAAATTAATTTTAAATGAGAACGTATGATTCTACACATCAATTTACATAAGAATCTGCATTAATCTTGATATGCATGAAAATACACTAAATGCGCAATTTTCGGGCTTTCAGTACACTCATTTATATTGTTCAGAATCAATTTTAAATGAGATAATATGATTCTACACATCAATTTACATAAGAATCAGCATTAAAATTGATATGCATGAAAATACACTAAATGCGAAATTTTCGGGCTTTCAAGTACACTCATCTATATCGCTCAAAACCAATGGGAAATGAGACCATATGATTCTACACATCAATTTATATAAGAATCAGCATTAATCTTGATATGCATGAAAATACACTAAATGCGCAATTTTCGGGTTTCAGTACACTCATTTATATTGCTCAGAATCAATGTTAAATGAGACCGTATGATTCTACACATCAATTTACATAAGAATCAGCATTAATCTTGATATGCATGAAAATACACTAAATGCGGAATTTTCGGGCTTTCAGTACACTCATTTATATTGCACAGAAATTAATTTTAAATGAGAACGTATGATTCTACACATCAATTTACATAAGAATCTGCATTAATCTAGATATGCATGAAAATACACTAAATGCGCAATTTTCGGGCTTTCAGTACACTCATTTATATTGTTCAGAATGAATTTTAAATGAGACCATATGATTCTACACATCAATTTACATAATAATCAGCATTAAAATTGACATCCATGAAATTACACTAAATGCGCAATTTCGGGCTTTCAGTACACTCATTTATATTGCTCAGAATCAATTTTAAATGAGACCGTATGATTCTACACATCAATTTACATAAGAATCAGCATTAATCTTGATGTGCATGAAAATACACTAAATGCGCAATATTCGGGCTTTCAGCACACTCATTTATACTGCTCAAAATCAATCTTAAATGAGACCATATGATTCTACTCATCGATTTACATAAGAATCTGCATTAATCTTGATATGCATGAAAATACACTAAATGCGCAATTTTCGGGCTTTCAGCACATTCATTTATATTGCTCAGAATCAATTTTAAATGAAACCATATGATTCTACACATCAATTTACATAAGAATCAGCATTAATCTTGATATGCTTGAAAATACACTAAATGCGCAATTTTCGTGCTTTCAGTACACTCATTTATATTGATCAGAATCAATTTTAAATGAAACCATATGATTCTACACATCAATTTACATAAAAATCAACATTAATCTAGATATGCATGAAAATACACTAAATGCGCAGTTTTTGGCCTTTCAGTACCCTCATTTATATGGATCAGAAACAATTTCAAATCAAACCATATGATTCTACACATCAATTTACATAAGAATCAGCATTAATCTTGATATGCATGAAAATACACTAAATGCGCAATTTTCAGGCTATCAGTACACTCATTTATATTGCTCAGAATCAATTTTAAATGAGACCGTATGAATCTACACATCAATTTACATAAGAATCAGCATTAATCTTGATATGCATGAAAATACACTAAATGCGCAGTTTTTGATCATTCAGTACACTCACTCATATTGATCAGAATCAATTTTAAATGAGACCATATGATTCTACACATCAATTTACATAAGAATCAGCATTAATCTCGATATGCATGAAAATACACTAAATGCGCAGTTTTTGGTCTTGCAGTACAGTCATTTATATTGATCAGAATCAATTTTAAATGAGACCTTATGATTCTACACATCAATTTACATAAGAATCAGCATTAATCTTGATATGCATGAAAATACACTAAATGCGCAATTTTCGGGCTTTCATTACACTCATTTATATTGCTCAGAATCAATTTTAAATGAGACCATATTATTCTACACATCAATTTACATAAGAATCAGCATTAATCTTGATATGCATGAAAATACACTAAATGCGCAATTTTCGGGCTTTCAGTACACTCATTTATATTGCTCAGAATCAATTTAATTGAAACCATATGATTCTACACATCAATTTACATAAGAATCAGCATTAATCTTGATATGCATGAAAATACACTAAATACGCAGTTTTTGGTCTTTCAGTACACACATTTATGTTGATCAGAATCAATTTTAAATGAGACCATATGATTCTACACATCAATTTAAATAAGAATCAGCATTAATCTTGATATGCATGAAAATACACTAAATGCGCAATTTTCGGGCTTTCAGTACACTCATTTATATTGCTCAGAATCAATTTTAAATGAGACCGTATGATTCTACACATCAATTTACATAAGAATCAGCATTAATCTTGATATGCATAAAAATACACTAAATGCGCAGTTTTGGGGCTTTCAGTACACTCGTTTATATTGTTCAGAATCAATTTTAAATGAGACCATATGATTCTACACATCAATTTACATAAGAATCAGCATTAAACTTGATATGCATGAAAATACACTAAATGCGCAATATTCGGGCTTTCAGCACACTCACTTATATTGCTCAAAATCAATTTTAAATGAGACCATATGATTCTACTCATCGATTTACATAAGAATCAGCATTAATCTTGATATGCATGAAAATACACTAAATGCGCAATATTCGGGCTTTCAGTACATTCATTTATATTGCTCAGAATCAATTATAAATTAAACCATATGATTCTACACATGAATTTACATAAGAATCAGCATTAATCTTGATATGCATGAAAATACACTAAATGCGCAATTTTCGGGCTATCAGTGCACTCATTTATATTGCTCAGAATCAATTTTAAATGAGACCGTATGATTCTACACATCAATTCACATAAGAATCAGCATTAATCTTGATATGCATGAAAATACACTAAATGCGCAGTTTTTGGTCTTGCAGTTCAGTCATTTATATTGCTCAGAATCAATTTTAAATGAGACCATATTATTCTACACATCAATTTACATAAGAATCAGCATTAATCTTGATATGCATGAAAATACACTCAATGCGCAATTTTCGGGCTTTCAGCACATTCACTTATATTGCTCAGAATCAATTTTAAATGAGACCATATTATTCTACACATCAATTTACATAAGAATCAGCATTAATCTTGATATGCATGAAAATACACAAAATGCGCAAATTTCGGGCTTCAGTACATTCATTTATATTGCTCAGAATCAATTTTAAATGAAACCATATGATTCTACACATTAATTTAGATAAGAATCAGCATTAATCTTGATATTCATGAAAATACACTAAATGCGCAATTTTCCGGCTTTCAGTACACTCATTTATATTGATCAGAATCAATTTTAAATGAGACCATATGATTCTACACATCAATTTACATAAGAATCATCATTAATCTTGATATGCATGAAAATACACTAAATGCGCAATTTTCGGGCTTTCAGTACACTCATTTATATTGCTCAGAATCAATTTTAAATGAGACCGTATGATTCTACACATCAATTTACATAAGAATCAGCATTAATCTTGATATGCATGAAAATACATTAAATGCGCAGTTTTTGGTCTTGCAGTTCAGTCATTTATACTAATCAGAATCAATTTTAAATGAGACCATATGATTCTACACATCAATTTACATAAGAATCAGCATTAATCTTGATATGCATGAAAATACACTCAATGCGCAATTTTCGGGCTTTCAGCACATTCATTTATATTGCTCAGAATCAATTTTAAATGAGACCATATTATTCTACACATCAATTTACATAAGAATCAGCATTAATCTTGATATGCATGAAAATACACAAAATGCGCAAATTTCGGGCTTCAGTACATTCATTTATATTGCTCAGAATCAATTTTAAATGAAACCATATGATTCTACACATCAATTTAGATAAGAATCAGCATTAATCTTGATATGCATGAAAATACACTAAATGCGCAATTTTCGGGCTTTCAGTACACTCATTTATATTGCTCAGAATCAATTTAAAGTGAGACCGTATGATTCTACACATCAATTTACATAAGAATCAGCATTAATCTTCATATGCTTGAAAATAAACTAAATGCGCAGTTTTTGGGCTTTCAGTACACTGATTTATATTGTTCAGAATCAATTTCAAATGAGACCATATGATTCTACACATCAATTTACATAAGAATCAGCATAAAACTTGATATGCATGAAAATACACTAAATGCGCAATATTCGGGCTTTCAGCACACTCATTTATATTGCTCAAAATCAATTTTAAATAAGAGCATAAGATTCTACTCATCGATTTACATAAGTATCAGCATTAATCTTGATATGCATGAAAATACACTAAATGCGCAATTTTCGGGCTTTCAGTACATTCATTTATATTGCTCAGAATCAATCATAAATAAAACCATATGATTCTACACATCAATTTACATAAGAATCAGCATTAATCTTGATATGCATGAAAATACACTAAATGCGCAGTTTTTGATCTGTCAGTACACTCATTTATATTGATCAAAATCAATTTTAAATGAGACCATATGATTCTACACATCAATTTACATAAAAATCAACATTAATATAGATATGCATGAAAATACACTAAATGCGCAGATTTTGATCATTCAGTACACTCATTTATATTGATCAGAATCAATATTAAATGAGACCATATGATTCTACACATCAATTAACATAAGAATCAGCATTAAACTTGATATGCATGAAAATACACTAAATGCGCAATTTTCGGGGTTTCAGTACACTCATTTATATTGCTTAGAATCAATTTTAATGAGACCGTATGATTCTACACATCAATTTACATAAGAATCAGCATTAAAATTGATATGCATGAAAATACACTAAATGCGCAGTTTTTGAACTTGCAGTACAGTCATTTATATTGATCAGAATCAATTTTAAATGAGACCATACGATTCTACAGATCAATTTACATAAGAATCAGCATTAATCTTTATATGCATGAAAATACACTAAATGCGCAATTTTCGGGCTTTCAGTACACTCATTTATATTGCTCAGAATCAATTTTAAATGAAACCATATGATTCTACACATCAATTTTAATAAGAAACAGCATTAATCTTGATATGCATGAAAATACACTAAATGCGCAATTTACGGGCTTTCAGTACACTCATTTATATTGCTCAGAATCAATTTTAAAAGAGCCCGTATGATTCTACACATCAATTTACATAAGAATCATCATTAATCTTGATATGCATGAAAATACACTCAATGCGCAGTTTTTGATCTTTCAGTACACTCATTTATGTTGATCAGAATCAATTTTAAATGAGACCATATGATTCTACACATCAATTTTCATAAAAATCAACATTAATCTAGATATGCATGAAAATACACTAAATGCGCAGTTTTTGGACTTTGTGTACACTCATTTATATTGATCAGAAACAATTTCAAATCAAACCATATGATTCTACACATCAATTTACATAAGAATCAGCATTAATCTTGATATGCATGAAAATACACTAAATGCGCAATTTTCGGGCTATCAGTACACTCATTTATATTGCTCAGAATCAATTTTAAATGAGACCGTATGAATCTACACATCAATTTACATAAGAATCAGCATTAATCTTGATATGCATGAAAATACACTAAATGCGCAGTTTTTGATCATTCAGTACACTCATTTATATTGATCAGAATCAATTTTAAATGAGACCATATGATTCTACACATCAATTTACATAAGAATCAGCATTAATCTTGATATGCATGAAAATACACTAAATGCGCAATTTTCGGGCTTTCAGTACACTCATTTATATTGCTCAGAATCAATTTTAATGAGACCGTATGATTCTACACATCAATTTACATAAGAATCAGCATTAAAATTGATATGCATGAAAATACACTAAATGCGCAGTTTTTGGACTTGCAGTACAGTCATTTATATTGATCAGAATCAATTTTAAATGAGACCATACGATTCTACAGATCAATTTACATAAGAATCAGCATTAATCTTTATATGCATGAAAATACACTAAATGCGCAATTTTCGGGCTTTCAGTACACTCATTTATATTGCTCAGAATCAATTTTAAATGAAACCATATGATTCTACACATCAATTTTAATAAGAAACAGCATTAATCTTGATATGCATGAAAATACACTAAATGCGCAATTTACGGGCTTTCAGTACACTCATTTATATTGCTCAGAATCAATTTTAAAGAGCCCGTATGATTCTACACATCAATTTACATAAGAATCAGCATTAATCTTGATATGCATGAAAATACACTCAATGCGCAGTTTTTGATCTTTCAGTACACTCATTTATGTTGATCAGAATCAATTTTAAATGAGACCATATGATTCTACACATCAATTTTCATAAAAATCAACATTAATCTAGATATGCATGAAAATACACTAAATGCGCAGTTTTTGGACTTTCTGTACACTCATTTATATTGCTCAGAAACAATTTCAAATCAAACCATATGATTCTACACATCAATTTACATAAGAATCAGCATTAATCTTGATATGCATGAAAATACACTAAATGCGCAATTTTCAGGCTATCAGTACACTCATTTATATTGCTCAGAATCAATTTTAAATGAGACCGTATGAATCTACACATCAATTTACATAAGAATCAGCATTAATCTTGATATGCATGAAAATACACTAAATGCGCAGTTTTTGATCATTCAGTACACTCACTCATATTGATCAGAATCAATTTTAAATGAGACCATATGATTCTACACATCAATTTACATAAGAATCAGCATTAATCTTGATATGCATGAAAATACACTAAATGCGCAATTTTCGGGCTATCAGTACACTCATTTATATTGCTCAGAATCAATTTTAAATGAGACCGTATGAATCTACACATCAATTTACATAAGAATCAGCATTAATCTTGATATGCATGAAAATACACTAAATGCGCAGTTTTTGATCATTCAGTACACTCATTTATATTGATCAGAATCAATTTTAAATGAGACCATATGATTCTACACATCAATTTACATAAGAATCAGCATTAATCTTGATATGCATGAAAATACACTAAATGCGCAGTTTTTGGTCTTGCAGTACAGTCATTTATATTGATCAGAATCAATTTTAAATGAGACCATACGATTCTACACATCAATTTACATAAGAATCAGCATTAATCTTGATATGCATGAAAATACACTAAATGCGCAATTTTCGGGCTTTCAGTACACTCATTTATATTGCTCAGAATCAATTTTAAATGAGACCATATGATTCTACACATCAATTTACATAAGAATCAGCATTAATCTTCATATGCATGAAAATACACTAAATGCGCAATTTTCGGGCTTTCAGTACACTCATTTATATTGCTCACAATCAATTTTAAATGAAACCATATGATTCTACACCTCAATTTAAATAAGAAACAGCATTAATCTTGATATGCATAAAAATACACTAAATGCGCAGTTTTTGAACTTTCAGTACACTCATTTATATTGCTCAGAATCAATTTTAAAAGAGCCCGTATGATTCTACACATCAATTTACATAAGAATCAGCATTAATCTTGATATGCATGAAAATACACTAAATGCGCAGTTTTTGAACTTTCAGTACACTCATTTATATTGATCAGAATCAATTTTAAATGAGACCATATGATTCTACACATCAATTTACATAAAAATCAACATTAATCTAGATATGCATGAAAATACACTAAATGCGCAGTTTTTGGCCTTTCTGTACACTCATTTATATTGATCAGAAAAAATTTCAAATCAAACCATATGATTCTACACATCAATTTACAAAAGAATCAGCATTAATCTTGATATGCATGAAAATACACTAAATGCGCATTTTTCGGGCTATCAGTACACTCATTTATATTGCTCAGAATCAATTTTAAATGAGACCGTATGAATCTACACATCAATTTACATAAGAATCAGCATTAATCTTGATATGCATGAAAATAAACTAAATGCGCAGTTTTTGATCATTCAGTACACTCATTTATATTGATCAGAATCAATTTTAAATGAGACCATATGATTCTACACATCAATTTACATAAGAATCAGCATTAATCTTGATATGCATGAAAATACACTAAATGCGCAATTTTCGGGCTTTCAGTACACTCATTTATATTGCTCAGAATCAATTTTAAATGAGACCGTATGATTCTAGACATCAATTTACATAAGAATCAGCATTAATCTTGATATGCATGAAAATACACTAAATGCGCACTTTTTGGTCTTGCAGTACGGTCATTTATATTGATCAGAATCAATTTTAAATGAGACCATATGATTCTACACATCATTTTTACATAAGAATCAGCATTAATCTTGATATGCATGAAAATACATTAATGCGCAATTTTCGGGCTTTCAGTACACGCATTTATATTGCTCAGAATCAATTTTAAATGAGACCATATGATTCTACGCATCAATTTACATAAGAATCAGCATTAATCTTGATATGCATGAAAATACACTAAATGCGCAATTTTCGGGCTTTCAGTACACTCATTTATATTGCTCAGAATCAATTTTAAATGAAACCATATGATTCTACACATTAATTTACATAAGAATCAGCATTAATCTTGATATGCATGAAAATACACTAAATACGCAGTTTTTGGTCTTTCAGTACACACATTTATGTTGAACAGAATAAATTTTAAATGAGACCATATGATTCTACACATCAGTTTATATAAGAATCAGCATTAATCTTGATATGCATGAAAATACACTAAATGCGCAATTTTCGGGCTTTCATTACACTCATTTATATTGCTCAGAAACAATTTCAAATCAAACCATATGATTCTACACATCAATTTACATAAGAATCAGCATTAATCTTGATATGCATGAAAATACACTAAATGCGCAATTTTCAGGCTATCAGTACACTCATTTATATTGATCAGAATCAATTTTAAATGAGACCGTATGAATCTACACATCAATTTACATAAGAATCAGCATTAATCTTGATATGCATGAAAATACACTAAATGCGCAGTTTTTGATCATTCAGTACACTCATTTATATTGATCAGAATCAATTTTAAATGAGACCATATGATTCTACACATCAATTTACATAAGAATCAGCATTAATCTTGATATGCATGAAAATACACTAAATGCGCAATTTTCGGGCTATCAGTACACTCATTTATATTGCTCAGAATCAATTTTAAATGAGACCGTATGATTCTACACATGAATTTATATAAGAATCAGCATTAATCTTGATATGCATGAAAATACACTAAATGCGAAGTTTTTGGACTTTCAGTACAGTCATTTATATTGATCAGAATCAATTTTAAATGAAACCATATGATTCTACACCTCAATTTAAATAAGAAACAGCATTAATCTTGATATGCATGAAAATACACTAAATGCGCAATTTTAGGGCTTTCAGTACACTCATTTATATTGCTCAGAATCAATTTTAATGAGACCGTATGATTCTACACATCAATTTACATAAGAATCAGCATTAAAATTGATATGCATGAAAATACACTAGATGCGCAGTTTTTGGTCTTGCAGTACAGTCATTTATATTGATCAGAATCAATTTTAAATGAGACCATACGATTCTACACATCAATTTACATAAGAATCAGCATTAATCTTGATATGCATGAAAATACACTAAATGCGCAATTTTCGGGCTTTCAGTACACTCATTTATATTGCTCAGAATCAATTTTAAATGAGACCATATGATTCTACACATCAATTTACATAAGAATCAGCTTTAATCTTGATATGCATGAAAATACACTAAATGCGCAATTTTCGGGCTTTCAGTACACTCATTTATATTGCTCACAATCAATTTTAAATGAAACCATATGATTCTACACCTCAATTTAAATAAGAAACAGCATTAATCTTGATATGCATGAAAATACACTAAATGCGCAATATTCGGGCTTTCAGTACACTCATTTATATTGCTCAGAATCAATTTTAAAAGAGCCCGTATGATTCTACACATCAATTTACATAAGAATCAGCATTAATCTTGATATGCATGAAAATACACTAAATGCGCAGTTTTTGAACTTTCAGTACACTCATTTATATTGATCAGAATCAATTTTAAATGAGACCATATGATTCTACACATCAATTTACATAAAAATCAACATTAATCTAGATATGCATGAAAATACACTAAATGCGCAGTTTTTGGCCTTTCTGTACACTCATTTATATTGATCAGAAACAATTTCAAATCAAACCATATGATTCTACACATCAATTTACATAAGAATCAGCATTAATCTTGATATGCATGAAAATACACTAAATGCGCAATTTTCGGGCTATCAGTACACTCATTTATATTGCTCAGAATCAATTTTAAATGAGACCGTATGAATCTACACATCAATTTACATAAGAATCAGCATTAATCTTGATATGCATGAAAATAAACTAAATGCGCAGTTTTTGATCATTCAGTACACTCATTTATATTGATCAGAATCAATTTTAAATGAGACCATATGATTCTACACATCAATTTACATAAGAATCAGCATTAATCTTGATATGCATGAAAATACACTAAATGCGCAATTTTCTGGCTTTCAGTACACTCATTTATATTGCTCAGAATCAATTTTAAATGAGACCGTATGATTCTACACATCAATTTACATAAGAATCAGCATTAATCTTGATATGCATGAAAATTCACTAAATGCGCACTTTTTGGTCTTGCAGTACGGTCATTTATATTGATCAGAATCAATTTTAAATGAGACCATATGATTCTACACATCAATTTACATAAGAATCAGCATTAATCTTGATATGCATGAAAATACATTAATGCGCAATTTTCGGGCTTTCAGTACACTCATTTATATTGCTCAGAATCAATTTTAAATGAGACCATATGATTCTACGCATCAATTTACATAAGAATCAGCATTAATCTTGATATGCATGAAAATACACTAAATGCGCAATTTTCGGGCTTTCAGTACACTCATTTATATTGCTCAGAATCAATTTTAAATGAAACCATACGATTCTACACATTAATTTACATAAGAATCAGCATTAATCTTGATATGCATGAAAATACACTAAATACGCAGTTTTTGGTCTTTCAGTACACACATTTATGTTGAACAGAATAAATTTTAAATGAGACCATATGATTCTACACATCAGTTTATATAAGAATCAGCATTAATCTTGATATGCATGAAAATACACTAAATGCGCAATTTTCGGGCTTTCATTACACTCATTTATATTGCTCAGAATCAATTTTAAATGAGACCGTATGATTCTAAACATCAATTTACATAAGAATCAGCATTAATCTTGATATGCATGAAAATACACTAAATGCGCAGTTTTTGATCTTTCAGTACACTCATTTATATTGATCAGAATCAATTTTAAATGAGACCATATGATTCTACACATCAATTTACATAAGAATCAGCATTAATCTTGATATGCATGAAAATACACTAAATGCGCAGTTTTTGGTCTTTCAGTACACTCATTTATATTGATCAGAATCAATTTTAAATGAGACCATATGATTCTACACATCAATTTACATAAGAATCAGCATTAATCTTGATATGCATGAAAATACACTAAATGCGCAATATTCGGGCTTTCAGTATACTCATTTATATTGCTCAGAATCAATTTTAAATGAGACCATATGATTCTACACATCAATTTACATAAGAATCAGCATTAATCTTGATATGCATGAAAATACACTAAATGCGCAATTTTCGGTCTTTCAGTACACTCATTTATATTGCTCAGAATCAATTTTAAATGAGACCGTATGATTCTACACATCAATTTACATAAGAATCAGCATTAATCTTGATATGCATGAAAATACACTAAATGCGCAGTTTTTGATCTTTCAGTACACTCATTTATATTGATCAGAATCAATTTTAAATGAGACCATATGATTCTACACATCAATTTACATAAGAATCAGCATTAATCTTGATATGCATGAAAATACACTAAATGCGCAGTTTTTGGTCTTTCAGTACAGTCATTTATATTGATCAGAATCAATTTTAAATGACACCATATGATTCTACACATCAATGTACATAAGAATCAGCATTAATCTTGATATGCATGAAAATACACTAAATGCGCAATTTTCGGGCTTTCAGAACACTCATTCATATTGCTCAGAATCAATTTTAAATGAGACCATATGATTCTACACATCAATTTACAAAAGAATCAGCATTAATCTTGATATGCATGAAAACACACTAAATGCGCAATTTTCGGGCTTTCAGTACGCTCATTTATATTGTTCAGAATCAATTTTAAATGAAACCATATCTTTCTACACATCAATTTACATAATAGTCAGCATTAATCTTGATATGCATGAAAATACACTAAATACGCAGTTTTTGGTCTTTCAATACCCTCATCTATATTGATCAGAATCAATTTTAAATGAGACCATATGATTCTACACATCAATTTACATAAGAATCAGCATTAATCTTGATATGCATGAAAATACACTAAATGCGCAGTTTTTGATCTTTCAGTACACTCATTTATATTGATCAGAATCAATTTTAAATGAGACCATATGATTCTACACATCAATTTACATAAGAATCAGCATTAATCTTGATATGCATGAAAATACACTAAATGCGCAGTTTTTGGTCTTGCAGTACGGTCATTTATATTGATCAGAATCAATTTTAAATGAGACCATATGATTCTACACATCATTTTTACATAAGAATCAGCATTAATCTTGATATGCATGAAAATACATTAATGCGCAATTTTCGGGCTTTCAGTACACGCATTTATATTGCTCAGAATCAATTTTAAATGAGACCATATGATTCTACGCATCAATTTACATAAGAATCAGCATTAATCTTGATATGCATGAAAATACACTAAATGCGCAATTTTCGGGCTTTCAGTACACTCATTTATATTGCTCAGAATCAATTTTAAATGAAACCATATGATTCTACACATTAATTTACATAAGAATCAGCATTAATCTTGATATGCATGAAAATACACTAAATACGCAGTTTTTGGTCTTTCAGTACACACATTTATGTTGCACAGAATAAATTTTAAATGAGACCATATGATTCTACACATCAGTTTATATAAGAATCAGCATTAATCTTGATATGCATGAAAATACACTAAATGCGCAATTTTCGGGCTTTCATTACACTCATTTATATTGCTCAGAAACAATTTCAAATCAAACCATATGATTCTACACATCAATTTACATAAGAATCAGCATTAATCTTGATATGCATGAAAATACACTAAATGCGCAATTTTCAGGCTATCAGTACACTCATTTATATTGATCAGAATCAATTTTAAATGAGACCGTATGAATCTACACATCAATTTACATAAGAATCAGCATTAATCTTGATATGCATGAAAATACACTAAATGCGCAGTTTTTGATCATTCAGTACACTCATTTATATTGATCAGAATCAATTTTAAATGAGACCATATGATTCTACACATCAATTTACATAAGAATCAGCATTAATCTTGATATGCATGAAAATACACTAAATGCGCAATTTTCGGGCTATCAGTACACTCATTTATATTGCTCAGAATCAATTTTAAATGAGACCGTATGATTCTACACATCAAGGTACATAAGAATCAGCATTAATCTTGATATGGATGAAAATACACTAAATGCGCAATTTTCGGGCTTTCAGTACACTCATTCATATTGCTCAGAATCAATTTTAAATGAGACCATATGATTCTACACATCAATTTACAAAAGAATCAGCATTAATCTTGATATGCATGAAAATACACTAAATGCGCAATTTTCGGGCTTTCAGTACGTTCATTTATATTGCTCAGAATCAATTTTAAATGAAACCATATCTTTCTACACATCAATTTACATAAGAATCAGCATTAATCTTGATATGCATGAAAATACACTAAATACGCAGTTTTTGGTCTTTCAATACCCTCATGTATATTTATCAGAATCAATTTTAAATGAGACCATATGATTCTACACATCAATTTACATAAGAATCAGCTTTAATCTTGATATGCATGAAAATACAATAAATGCGCAGTTTTTGATCTTTCAGTACACTCATTTATATTGATCAGAATCAATTTTAAATGAGACCATATGATTCAGCACATCAATTTACATAACAATCAGCATTAATCTTGATATGCATGAAAATACACTAAATGCGCACTTTTTGGGCTTGCAGTACAATCATTTATATTGATCAGAATCAATTTTAAATGAGACCATATGATTCTACACATCAAGTTACATAAGAAGATCAGCATTAATCTTGATATACATGAAAATACACTAAATGCGCAATTTTCAGGCTTTCAGTACACTCATTTATATTGCTCCAAAATCAATATTCAATGAGACGCTATGGTCTACACATCAATTTACATAAAGTCAACATTAATCTTGATATGCATGAAAATACACTAAATGCACAATTTTTGGGCTTTCAGTACACTCATTTATGTTTCTCAGAATCAATTTTAAATGAGACCGTGTGATTCTACACATCAATTTACATAAGAATCAGCATTAATCTTGATATGCATGAAAATACACTAAATGCGTTTTTTGATCTTTCAGTACATACTTATGTATTGATCAGAATCAATTTTAAATGAGACCATGTGATTCTGCATCAATTTACATAAGAATCAGCGGCATTAATCATGATATGCATGAAAATACACTAAATGTGAATTTTCAGGGCACCAGTACACTCATTATGTTATGGAATCAATTTGAAGTGAAACCATGATTCTACACATCGAATTTACATAAGAATCAGCATTAATCTTGATATGCATGAAAATACACTAAATGTCAATTTTTGGTCTTTCAGTGATCATTTATATTGATCAGAATCAATTTTAAATGAGACCGTACAGTTCTACACATCAATGTACATAAGAATCAGCATTAATCTTGATATGCATGAAAATACACTAAATGCGCAATTTTCGGGCTTTCAGTACACTCATTCATATTGCTCAGAATCAATTTTAAATGAGACCATATGATTCTACACATCAATTTACAAAAGAATCAGCATTAATCTTGATATGCATGAAAATACACTAAATGCGCAATTTTCGGGCTTTCAGTACGTTCATTTATATTGCTCAGAATCAATTTTAAATGAAACCATATCTTTCTACACATCAATTTACATAATAATCAGCATTAATCTTGATATGCATGAAAATACACTAAATACGCAGTTTTTGGTCTTTCAATACCCTCATGTATATTTATCAGAATCAATTTTAAATGAGACCATATGATTCTACACATCAATTTACATAAGAATCAGCTTTAATCTTGATATGCATGAAAATACAATAAATGCGCAGTTTTTGATCTTTCAGTACACTCATTTATATTGATCAGAATCAATTTTAAATGAGACCATATGATTCTACACATCAAGTTACATAAGAATCAGCATTAATCTTGATATGCATGAAAATACACTAAATGCGCAATTTTCGGGCTTTCAGTACACACATTTATATTGCTCAGAATCAATATTAAATGAGACCATATGATTCTACACATCAATTTACATAAGAATCAGCATTAATCTTGATATGCATGAAAATACACTAAATGCGCAATTTTCGGGCTTTCAGTACACTCATTTATATTTCTCAGAATCAATTTTAAATGAGACCGTATGATTCTACACATCAATTTACATAAGAATCAGCATTAATCTTGATATGCATGAAAATACACTAAATGCGCAGTTTTTGATCTTTCAGTACACTCATATATATTGATCAGAATCAATTTTAAATGAGACCATATGATTCTACACATCAATTTACATAAGAATCAGCATTAATCTTGATATGCATGAAAATACACTAAATGCGCAATTTTCGGGCTTTCAGTACACTCATTTATATTGCTCAGAATCAATTTGAAATGAAACCATATGATTCTACACATCAATTTACATAAGAATCAGCATTAATCTTGATATGGATGAAAATACATTAAAAGCGCAATATTCGGGCTTTCAGTACATTCATTTATATTGCTCAGAATCAATTTTAAATGAGACCGTATGATTCTACACATCAATTTACATAAGAATCAGCATTAATCTTGATATGCATGAAAATACACTAAATGCGCAGTTTTTGATCTTTCAGTACACTCATTTATATTGATCAGAATCAATTTTAAATGAGACCATATGATTCTACACATCAATTTACATAAGAATCAGCATTAATCTTGATATGCATGAAAATACACTAAATGCGCAATTTTCGGGCTTTCAGCACACTCATTTATATTGCTCAGAATCAATTTTAAATGAGACCATATGATTCTACACATCAATTTACATAAGAATCAGCATGAATCTTGATATGCATGAAAATACACTAAATGCGCAATATTCGGGCTTTCAACACACTCATTTATATTGCCCAGAAACAATTTTAAATGAAACAATATGTTTCTACACATCAGTTTACATAAGAATCAGCATTACTCTTGATATGGATGAAAATACACTAAAAGCGCAGTTTTTGGTCTTGCAGTACAGTCATTTATATTGATCAGAATCAATTTTAAATGAGACCATATGATTCTACACATCAATTTACATAAGAATCAGCATTAATCTTGATATGCATGAAAATACACTAAATGCGCAATTTTCGGGCTTTCAGGACACTCATTTATATTGCTCACAATCAATATTAAATGAGACCATATGATTCTACACATCAATTTACATAAGAATCAGCATTAATCTTGATATGCATGAAAATACACTAAATGCGCAATTTTCGGGCTTTCAGTACACTCATTTATATTGCTCAGAATCAATATTAAATGAGACCGTATGATTCTACACATCAATTTACATAAGAATCAGCATTAATCTTGATATGCATGAAAATACACTAAATGCGCAGTTTTTGATCTTTCAGTACATTCATTTATATTGATCAGAATCAATTTTAAATGAGACCATATGATTCTACACATCAATTTACATAAGAATCAGCATTAATCTTGATATGCATGAAAATACACTAAATGCTCAGTTTTTGGTCTTTCAGTACAGTCATTTATATTGCTCAGAATCAATTTTAAATGAGACCGTATGATTCTACACATCAATTTACAAAAGAATCAGCATTAATCTTGATATGTATGAAAATACACTAAATGCGCAATTTTCGGGCTTTCAGTACGTTCATTTATATTGCTCAGAATCAATTTTAAATGAAACCATATCTTTCTACACATCAATTTACATAATAATCAGCATTAATCTTGATATGCATGAAAATACACTAAATACGCAGTTTTTGGTCTTTCAATACCCTCATGTATATTTATCAGAATCAATTTTAAATGAGACCATATGATTCTACACATCAATTTACATAAGAATCAGCATTAATCTTGGTATGCATGAAAATACACTAAATGCGCAGTTTTTGATCTTTCAGTACACTCATTTATATTGATCAGAATCAATTTTAAATGAGACCATATGATTCTACACATCAATTTACATAAGAATCAGCATTAATCTTGATATGCATGAAAATACACTAAATGCGCACTTTTTGGTCTTGCAGTACAATCATTTATATTGATCAGAATCAATTTTAAATGAGACCATATGATTCTACACATCAAGTTACATAAGAATCAGCATTAATCTTGATATGCATGAAAATACACTAAATGCGCAATTTTCGGGCTTTCAGTACACTCATTTATATTGCTCAGAATCAATATTAAATGAGACCATATGATTCTACACATCAATTTACATAAGAATCAGCATTAATCTTGATATGCATGAAAATACACTAAATGCGCAATTTTCGGGCTTTCAGTACACTCATTTATATTTCTCAGAATCAATTTTAAATGAGACCGTATGATTCTACACATCAATTTACATAAGAATCAGCATTAATCTTGATATGCATGAAAATACACTAAATGCGCAGTTTTTGATCTTTCAGTACACTCATATATATTGATCAGAATCAATTTTAAATGAGACCATATGATTCTACACATCAATTTACATAAGAATCAGCATTAATCTTGATATGCATGAAAATACACTAAATGCGCAATTTTCGGGCTTTCAGTACACTCATTTATATTGCTCAGAATCAATTTGAAATGAAACCATATGATTCTACACATCAATTTACATAAGAATCAGCATTAATCTTGATATGCATGAAAATACACTAAATGCTCAGTTTTTGGTCTTTCAGTACAGTCATTTATATTGATCAGAATCAATTTTAAATGAAACCATATCTTTCTACACATCAATTTACATAATAATCAGCATTAATCTTGATATGCATGAAAATACACTAAATACGCAGTTTTTGGTCTTTCAATACCCTCATGTATATTTATCAGAATCAATTTTAAATGAGACCATATGATTCTACACATCAATTTACATAAGAATCAGCTTTAATCTTGATATGCATGAAAATACAATAAATGCGCAGTTTTTGATCTTTCAGTACACTCATTTATATTGATCAGAATCAATTTTAAATGAGACCATATGATTCTACACATCAATTTACATAAGAATCAGCATTAATCTTGATATGCATGAAAATACACTAAATGCGCACTTTTTGGTCTTGCAGTACAATCATTTATATTGATCAGAATCAATTTTAAATGAGACCATATGATTCTACACATCAAGTTACATAAGAATCAGCATTAATCTTGATATGCATGAAAATACACTAAATGCGCAATTTTCGGGCTTTCAGTACACTCATTTATATTGCTCAGAATCAATATTAAATGAGACCATATGATTCTACACATCAATTTACATAAGAATCAGCATTAATCTTGATATGCATGAAAATACACTAAATGCGCAATTTTCGGGCTTTCAGTACACTCATTTATATTTCTCAGAATCAATTTTAAATGAGACCGTATGATTCTACACATCAATTTACATAAGAATCAGCATTAATCTTGATATGCATGAAAATACACTAAATGCGCAGTTTTTGATCTTTCAGTACACTCATATATATTGATCAGAATCAATTTTAAATGAGACCATATGATTCTACACATCAATTTACATAAGAATCAGCATTAATCTTGATATGCATGAAAATACACTAAATGCGCAATTTTCGGGCTTTCAGTACACTCATTTATATTGCTCAGAATCAATTTGAAATGAAACCATATGATTCTACACATCAATTTACATAAGAATCAGCATTAATCTTGATATGCATGAAAATACACTAAATGCTCAGTTTTTGGTCTTTCAGTACAGTCATTTATATTGATCAGAATCAATTTTAAATGAGACCGTATGATTCTACACATCAATGTACATAAGAATCAGCATTAATCTTGATATGCATGAAAATACACTAAATGCGCAATTTTCGGGCTTTCAGTACACTCATTCATATTGCTCAGAATCAATTTTAAATGAGACCATATGATTCTACACATCAATTTACAAAAGAATCAGCATTAATCTTGATATGCATGAAAATACACTAAATGCGCAATTTTCGGGCTTTCAGTACGTTCATTTATATTGCTCAGAATCAATTTTAAATGAAACCATATCTTTCTACACATCAATTTACATAATAATCAGCATTAATCTTGATATGCATGAAAATACACTAAATACGCAGTTTTTGGTCTTTCAATACCCTCATGTATATTTATCAGAATCAATTTTAAATGAGACCATATGATTCTACACATCAATTTACATAAGAATCAGCTTTAATCTTGATATGCATGAAAATACAATAAATGCGCAGTTTTTGATCTTTCAGTACACTCATTTATATTGATCAGAATCAATTTTAAATGAGACCATATGATTCTACACATCAATTTACATAAGAATCAGCATTAATCTTGATATGCATGAAAATACACTAAATGCGCACTTTTTGGTCTTGCAGTACAATCATTTATATTGATCAGAATCAATTTTAAATGAGACCATATGATTCTACACATCAAGTTACATAAGAATCAGCATTAATCTTGATATGCATGAAAATACACTAAATGCGCAATTTTCGGGCTTTCAGTACACACATTTATATTGCTCAGAATCAATATTAAATGAGACCATATGATTCTACACATCAATTTACATAAGAATCAGCATTAATCTTGATATGCATGAAAATACACTAAATGCGCAATTTTCGGGCTTTCAGTACACTCATTTATATTTCTCAGAATCAATTTTAAATGAGACCGTATGATTCTACACATCAATTTACATAAGAATCAGCATTAATCTTGATATGCATGAAAATACACTAAATGCGCAGTTTTTGATCTTTCAGTACACTCATATATATTGATCAGAATCAATTTTAAATGAGACCATATGATTCTACACATCAATTTACATAAGAATCAGCATTAATCTTGATATGCATGAAAATACACTAAATGCGCAATTTTCGGGCTTTCAGTACACTCATTTATATTGCTCAGAATCAATTTGAAATGAAACCATATGATTCTACACATCAATTTACATAAGAATCAGCATTAATCTTGATATGGATGAAAATACATTAAAAGCGCAATATTCGGGCTTTCAGTACATTCATTTATATTGCTCAGAATCAATTTTAAATGAGACCGTATGATTCTACACATCAATTTACATAAGAATCAGCATTAATCTTGATATGCATGAAAATACACTAAATGCGCAGTTTTTGATCTTTCAGTACACTCATTTATATTGATCAGAATCAATTTTAAATGAGACCATATGATTCTACACATCAATTTACATAAGAATCAGCATTAATCTTGATATGCATGAAAATACACTAAATGCGCAATTTTCGGGCTTTCAGCACACTCAATTTATATTGCTCAGAATCAATTTTAAATGAGACCATATGATTCTACACATCAATTTACATAAGAATCAGCATGAATCTTGATATGCATGAAAATACACTAAATGCGCAATATTCGGGCTTTCAATACACTCATTTATATTGCCCAGAAACAATTTTAAATGAAACAATATGTTTCTACACATCAGTTTACATAAGAATCAGCATTACTCTTGATATGGATGAAAATACACTAAAAGCGCAGTTTTTGGTCTTGCAGTACAGTCATTTATATTGATCAGAATCAATTTTAAATGAGACCATATGATTCTACACATCAATTTACATAAGAATCAGCATTAATCTTGATATGCATGAAAATACACTAAATGCGCAATTTTCGGGCTTTCAGGACACTCATTTATATTGCTCACAATCAATATTAAATGAGACCATATGATTCTACACATCAATTTACATAAGAATCAGCATTAATCTTGATATGCATGAAAATACACTAAATGCGCAATTTTCGGGCTTTCAGTACACTCATTTATATTGCTCAGAATCAATTTTAAATGAGACCGTATGATTCTACACATCAATTTACATAAGAATCAGCATTAATCTTGATATGCATGAAAATACACTAAATGCGCAGTTTTTGATCTTTCAGTACATTCATTTATATTGATCAGAATCAATTTTAAATGAGACCATATGATTCTACACATCAATTTACATAAGAATCAGCATTAATCTTGATATGCATGAAAATACACTAAATGCTCAGTTTTTGGTCTTTCAGTACAGTCATTTATATTGCTCAGAATCAATTTTAAATGAGACCGTATGATTCTACACATCAATTTACAAAAGAATCAGCATTAATCTTGATATGTATGAAAATACACTAAATGCGCAATTTTCGGGCTTTCAGTACGTTCATTTATATTGCTCAGAATCAATTTTAAATGAAACCATATCTTTCTACACATCAATTTACATAATAATCAGCATTAATCTTGATATGCATGAAAATACACTAAATACGCAGTTTTTGGTCTTTCAATACCCTCATGTATATTTATCAGAATCAATTTTAAATGAGACCATATGATTCTACACATCAATTTACATAAGAATCAGCTTTAATCTTGATATGCATGAAAATACAATAAATGCGCAGTTTTTGATCTTTCAGTACACTCATTTATATTGATCAGAATCAATTTTAAATGAGACCATATGATTCTACACATCAATTTACATAAGAATCAGCATTAATCTTGATATGCATGAAAATACACTAAATGCGCACTTTTTGGTCTTGCAGTACAATCATTTATATTGATCAGAATCAATTTTAAATGAGACCATATGATTCTACACATCAAGTTACATAAGAATCAGCATTAATCTTGATATGCATGAAAATACACTAAATGCGCAATTTTCGGGCTTTCAGTACACTCATTTATATTGCTCAGAATCAATATTAAATGAGACCATATGATTCTACACATCAATTTACATAAGAATCAGCATTAATCTTGATATGCATGAAAATACACTAAATGCGCAATTTTCGGGCTTTCAGTACACTCATTTATATTTCTCAGAATCAATTTTAAATGAGACCGTATGATTCTACACATCAATTTACATAAGAATCAGCATTAATCTTGATATGCATGAAAATACACTAAATGCGCAGTTTTTGATCTTTCAGTACACTCATATATATTGATCAGAATCAATTTTAAATGAGACCATATGATTCTACACATCAATTTACATAAGAATCAGCATTAATCTTGATATGCATGAAAATACACTAAATGCGCAATTTTCGGGCTTTCAGTACACTCATTTATATTGCTCAGAATCAATTTGAAATGAAACCATATGATTCTACACATCAATTTACATAAGAATCAGCATTAATCTTGATATGGATGAAAATACATTAAAAGCGCAATATTCGGGCTTTCAGTACATTCATTTATATTGCTCAGAATCAATTTTAAATGAGACCGTATGATTCTACACATCAATTTACATAAGAATCAGCATTAATCTTGATATGCATGAAAATACACTAAATGCGCAGTTTTTGATCTTTCAGTACACTCATTTATATTGATCAGAATCAATTTTAAATGAGACCATATGATTCTACACATCAATTTACATAAGAATCAGCATTAATCTTGATATGCATGAAAATACAATAAATGCGCAATTTTCGGGCTTTCAGCACACTCATTTATATTGCTCAGAATCAATTTTAAATGAGACCATATGATTCTACACATCAATTTACATAAGAATCAGAATGAATCTTGATATGCATGAAAATACACTAAATGCGCAATTTTCGGGCTTTCAATACACTCATTTATATTGCCCAGAAACAATGTTAAATGAAACAATATGTTTCTACACATCAGTTTACATAAGAATCAGCATTACTCTTGATATGGATGAAAATACACTAAAAGCGCAGTTTTTGGTCTTGCAGTACAGTCATTTATATTGATCAGAATCAATTTTAAATGAGACCATATGATTCTACACATCAATTTACATAAGAATCAGCATTAATCTTGATATGCATGAAAATACACTAAATGGGCAATTTTCGGGCTTTCAGTACACTCATTCATATTGCTCAGAATCAATTTTAAATGAGACCATATGATTCTACACATCAATTTACAAAAGAATCAGCATTAATCTTGATATGCATGAAAATACACTAAATGCGCAATTTTCGGGCTTTCAGTACACTCATTTATATTGCTCAGAATCAATTTTAAATGAAACCATATCTTTCTACACATCAATTTACATAATAATCAGCATTAATCTTGATATGCATGAAAATACACTAAATACGCAGTTTTTGGTCTTTCAATACACTCATCTATATTGATCAGAATCAATTTTAAATGAGACCATATGATTCTACACATCAATTTACATAAGAATCAGCTTTAATCTTGATATGCATGTAATTCACTAAATGCGCAGTTTTTGATCTTTCAGTACACTCATTTATATTGATCAGAATCAATTTTAAATGAGACCATATGATTCTACACATCAATTTACATAAGAATCAGCATTAATCTTGATATGCATGAAAATACACTAAATGCGCAGTTTTTGATCTTTCAGTACACTCATTTATATTGATCAGAATCAATTTTAAATGAGACCATATGATTCTACATATCAATTTACATAAGAATCAGCATTAATCTTGATATGCATGAAAATACACTAAATGTGCAATTTTCGGGCTTTCAGTACACTCATGTATATTGCTCAGATTCAATTTCAAATGAGACCATATGATTCTACACATCAATTTACATAAGAATCAGCATTAATCTTGATATGCATGAAAATACACTAAATGCGCAATTTTCGGGCTTTCAGTACACTCATTTATATTGCTCAGAATCAATTTTAAATGAGACCGTATGATTTTACACATCAATTTACATAAGAATCAGCATTAATCTTGATATGCATGAAAATACACTAAATGCGCAATTTTCGGGCTTTCAGCACACTCATTTATATTGCTCAGAATCAATTTTAAATGAGACCATATGATTCTACACATGAATTTACATAACAATCAGCATTAATCTTGATATGCATGAAAATACACTAAATGCGCAATTTTCGGGCTTTTAGTACACTCATTTATATTGCTCAGAATCAATTTTAAATGAAACCATATGATTCTACACATCAATTTACATGAGAATCAGCATTAATCTTGATATGGATGAAAATACATTAAAAGCCCAATTTTCGGGCTTTCAGTACATTCATTTATATTGCTCAGAATCAATTTTAAATGAGACCGTATGATTCTACACACCAATTTACATAAGAATCAGCATTAATCTTGATATGCATGAAAATACACTAAATGCGCAATTTTCGGGCTTTCAGTACACTCATTTATATTGCTCAGAATCAATTTTAAATGAGACCATATGATTCTACACATCAATTTACAAAAGAATCAGCATTAATCTTGATATGCATGAAAATACACTAACTGCGCAATTTTCGGGCTTTCAATGCACTCATCTATATTGATCAGAATCAGTTTTAAATGAGACCATATTATTCTACACATCAATTTACATAAGAATCAGCATGAATCTTGATATGCATGAAAATACACTAAATGCGCAATTTTCAGGCTTTCAATACACTCATTTATATTGCTCAGAAACACTTTTAAATGAAACCATATGTTTCTACACATCAATTTACATAAGAATCAGCATTAATCTTGATATGGATGAAAATACACTAAAAGCGCAATTTTCGGGCTTTCAGTACATTCATTTATATTGCTCAGAATCAATTTTAAATGAGACCGTATGATTCTACACATCAATTTACATAAGAATCAGCATTAATCTTGATATGCATGAAAATACAATAAATGCGCAGTTTTTGGTCTTTCAGTACAGTCATTTTTATTGATCAGAATCAATTTTAAATGAGACCATATGATTCTACACATCAATTTACATAAGAATCAGCATTAATCTTGATATGCATGAAAATACACTAAATGGGCAATGTTCGGGCTTTCAGTACACTCATTCATATTGCTCAGAATCAATTTTAAATGAGACCATATGATTCTACGCATCAATTTACAAAAGAATCAGCATTAATCTTGATATGCATGAAAATACACTAAATGCGCAATTTTCGGGCTTTCAGTACACTCATTTATATTGCTCAGAATCAATTTTAAATGAAACCATATCTTTCTACACATCAATTTACATAATAATCAGCATTAATCTTGATATGCATGAAAATACACTAAATACGCAGTTTTTGGTCTTTCAATACACTCATCTATATTGATCAGAATCAATTTTAAATGAGACCATATGATTCTACACATCAATTTACATAAGAATCAGCTTTAATCTTGATATGCATGTAATTCACTAAATGCGCAGTTTTTGATCTTTCAGTACACTCATTTATATTGATCAGAATCAATTTGAAATGAGACCATATGATTCTACACATCAATTTACATAAGAATCAGCATTAATCTTGATATGCATGAAAATACACTAAATGCGCAGTTTTTGGTCTTGCAGTACAGTCATTTATATTGATCAGAATCAATTTTAAATGAGACCATATGATTCTACACATCAATTTATATAAGAATCAGCATTAATCTTGATATGCATGAAAATACACTAAATGCGCAATTTTCGGGCTTTCAGTACACTCATTTATATTGCTCAGATTCAATTTCAAATGAGACCATATGATTCTACACATCAATTGACATAAGAATCAGCATTAATCTTGATATGCATGAAAATACACTAAATGCGCAATTTTCGGGCTTTCAGTACACTCATTTATATTGCTCAGAATCAATTTTAAATGAGACCGTATTATTCTACACATCAATTTACATAAGAATCAGCATTAATCTTGATATGCATGAAAATACACTAAATGCGCAATTTTCGGGCTTTCAGCACACTCATTTATATTGCTCAGAATCAATTTTAAATGAGACCATATGATTCTACACATGAATTTACATAAGAATCAGCATTAATCTTGATATGCATGAAAATACACTAAATGCGCAATTTTCGGGCTTTTAGTACACTCATTTATATTGCTCAGAATCAATTTTAAATGAAACCATATGATTCTACACATCAATTTACATGAGAATCAGCATTAATCTTGATATGGATGAAAATACATTAAAAGCGCAATTTTCGGGCTTTCAGTACATTCATTTATATTGCTCAGAATCAATTTTAAATGAGACCGTATGATTCTACACACCAATTTACATAAGAATCAGCATTAATCTTGATATGCATGAAAATACACTAAATGCGCAGTTTTTGGTCTTGCAGTACAGTCATTTATATTGATCAGAATCAATTTTAAATGAGACCATATGATTCTACACATCAATTTATATAAAATCAGCATTAATCTTGATATGCATGAAAATACACTAAATGCGCAATTTTCGGGCTTTCAGTACACTCATTTATATTGCTCAGATTCAATTTCAAATGAGACCATATGATTCTACACATCAATTGACATAAGAATCAGCATTAATCTTGATATGCATGAAAATACACTAAATGCGCAATTTTCGGGCTTTCAGTACACTCATTTATATTGCTCAGAATCAATTTTAAATGAGACCGTATGATTCTACACATCAATTTACATAAGAATCAGCATTAATCTTGATATGCATGAAAATACACTAAATGCGCAATTTTCGGGCTTTCAGCATACTCATTTATATTGCTCAGAATCAATTTTAAATGAGACCATATGATTCTACACATCAATTTACATAAGAACCAGCATTAATCTTGATATGCATGAAAATACACTAAATGCGCAATTTTCGGGCTTTCAGTACACTCATTTATATTGCTCAGAATCAATTTTAAATGAAACCATATGATTCTACACATAAATTTACATAAGAATCAGCATTAATCTTGATATGGATGAAAATACATTAAAAGCCCAATTTTCGGGCTTTCAGTACATTCATTTATATTGCTCAGAATCAATTTTAAATGAGACCGTATGATTCTACACATCAATTTACATAAGAATCAGCATTAATCTTGATATGCATGAAAATACACTAAATGCGCAATTTTCGGGCTTTCAGTACACTCATTTATATTGCTCAGAATCAATTTTAAATGAGACCATATGATTCTACACATCAATTTACATAAGAATCAGCATTAATCTTGATATGCATGAAAATACACTAAATGCGCAATTTTCGGGCTTTCAATACACTCATCTATATTGATCAGAATCAATTTTAAATGAAACCGTATGATTCTACACATCAATTTACATAAGAATCAGCATTAATCTTGATATGCATGAAAATACACTAAATGCGCAATTTTCGGGCTTTCAGTACACTCATTTATATTGCTCAGAATCAATTTTAAATGAGACCATATGATTCTACACATCAATGTACATAAGAATCAGCATTAATCTTGATATGCATGAAAATACACTAAATGCGCAATTTTCGGGCTTTCAGTACACTCATTTATATTGCTCAGAGTCAATTTTAAATGAGACCATATTATTCTACACATCAATTTACATAAGAATCAGCATTAATCTTGATATGCATGAAAATACACTAAAAGCGCAATTTTCGGGCTTTCAGTACACTCATTTATATTGCTCAGAATCAATTTTAAATGAAACCATATGATTCTACACATCAATTTACATAAGAATCAGCATTAATCTTGATATGGATGAAAATACATTAAAAGCGCAATTTTCGGGCTTTCAGTACATTCATTTATATTGCTCAGAATCAATTTTAAATGAGACCGTATGATTCTACACATCAATTTACATAAGAATCAGCATTAATCTTGATATGCATGAAAATACACTAAATGCGCAGTTTTTGATCTTTCAGTACACTCATTTATATTGATCAGAATCAATGTTAAATGAGACCATATGATTCTACACATCAATTTACATAAGAATCAGCATTAATCTTGATATGCATGAAAATACACTAAATGCGCAATTTTCGGGCTTTCAGCACACTCATTTATATTGCTCAGAATCAATTTTAAATGAGACCATATGATTCTACACATCAATTTACATAAGAATCAGCATGAATCTTGATATGCATGAAAATACACTAAATGCGCAATTTTCAGGCTTTCAATACACTCATTTATATTGCTCAGAAAAAATTTTAAATGAAACCATATGTTTCTACACATCAATTTACATAAGAATCAGCATTAATCTTGATATGGATGAAAATACACTAAAAGCGCAATTTTCGGGCTTTCAGTACATTCATTTATATTGCTCAAAATCAATTTTAAATGAGACCGTATGATTCTACACATCAATTTACATAAGAATCAGCATTAATCTTGATATGCATGAAAATACACCAAATGCGCAGTTTTTGGTCTTTCAGTACACTCATTCATATTGCTCAGAATCAATTTTAAATGAGACCATATGATTCTACACATCAATTTACATAAGAATCAGCATTAATCTTGATATGCATGAAAATACATTAAATGCGCGATTTTCGGGCTTTCAGTACACTCATTTATATTGCTCAGAATCAATTTTAAATGAAACCATATCTTTCTACACATCAATTTACATAATAATCAGCATTAATCTTGATATGCATGAAAATACACTAAATACGCAGTTTTTGGGCTTTCAATACACTCATCTATATTGATCAGAATCAATTTTAAATGAGACCATATGATTCTACACATCAATTTACATAAGAATCAGTTTTAATCTTGATATGCATGTAATTCTCTAAATGCGCAGTTTTTGATCTTTCAGTACACTCATTTATATTGATCAGAATCAATTTTAAATGAGACCATATGATTCTACACATCAATTTACATAAGAATCAGCATTAATCTTGATATGCTTGAAAATACACTAAATGCGCAGTTTTTGAACATTCAGTACACTCATTTATATTGATCAGAATCAATTTTAAATGAGACCATATGATTCTACACATCAATTTACAAAAAATCAGCATTATTCTTGATGTGCATGAAAATACACTAAATGCTCAATTTTCGGGCTTTCAGTACACTCATTTATATTGAACAGAAATTAATTTTAAATGAGAACGTATGATTCTACACATCAATTTATATAAGAATCTGCATTAATCTTGATATGCATGAAAATACACTCAATGCGCAGTTTTTGGTCTTTCAGTACACTCATTTATATTGATCAGAATCAATTTTAAATGAGACCATATGATTCTACACATCAATTTACATAAGAATCAGCATTAATCTTGATATGCATGAAAATACACTAAATGCGCAATTTTCGGGCTTTCATTACACTCATTTATATCGTTCAGAATCAATTTTAAATGAGACCATATGATTCTACACATCAATTTACATAAGAATCAGCATTAAACTTGATATGCATGAAAATACACTAAATGCGCAATTTTCGGGCTTGCAGTACACTCATTTATATTGCTCAGAATCAATTTTAAATGAGACCGTATGATTCTACACATCAATTTACATAAGAATCAGCATTAATCTTGATATGCATGAAAATACACTAAATGCGCAAATTTCGGGTTTCAGTACACTCATTTATATTGCTCAGAATCAATTTTAAATGAGACCATATGATTCTACACATCAATTTACATAAGAATCAGCATTAATCTTGATATGCATGAAAATACACTAAATGCGCTATTTTCGGGCTTTCAGTACACTCATTTATATTGCTCAGAATCAATTTTAAATGAGACCATATGATTCTACACATCAATTTACATAAGAATCAGCATTAATCTTGATATGCATGAAAATACACTAAATGCGCAATTTTCGGGCTTGCAGTACACTCATTTATATTGCTCAGAATCAATTTTAAATGAGACCGTATGATTCTACACATCAATTTACATAAGAATCAGCATTAATCTTGATATGCATGAAAATACACTAAATGCGCAAATTTCGGCTTTCAGTACACTCATTTATATTGCTCAGAATCAATTTTAAATGAGACCATATGATTCTACACATCAATTTACATAAGAATCAGCATTAATCTTGATATGCATGAAAATACACTAAATGCGCAATTTTCGGGCTTTCAGTACACTATTTTATATTGCTCAGAATCAATTTTAAATGAAACCATATGATTCTACACATCAATTTACATAAGAATCAGCATTAATCTTGATATGCATGAAAATACACTAAATGCGCAATTTTCGGGCTATCAGTACCCTCATTTATATTGCTCAGAATCAATTTTAAATGAGACCATATGATTCTATACATCAATTTACATAAGAATCAGCATTAATCTTGATATGCATGAAAATACACTAAATGCGCAGTTTTTGGTCTTTCAATACAGTCATTTATTTTGATCAGAATCAATTTTGATTGAGACCATATGATTCTACACATCAATTTACATAAGAATCAGCATTAATCTTGATATGCATGAAAATACAATAAATGCGCAATTTTCGGGCTTTCAGCACACTCATTTATATTGCTCAGAATCAATTTTAAATGAGACCATATGATTCTACACATCAATTTACATGAGAATCAGCATTAATCTTGATATGCATGAAAATACACTCAATGCGCAATTTTCGGGCTTACAGTACACTCATTTATATTGCTCAGAATCAATTTTTAAATGTAACCATATGCAACTTAATTGTGTAAATCGAATTTACATAAGAATCAGCATTAATGTTGATGTGCATGAAAATAACACTAAATGCAGAAATTTTCGGGCTTTCAGCACACTCCAAGTTATATTTGCTCAGAATCAATTTTAAATGAGACCATGTAAGATTCTATACATCAATTTACATAAGAATCAGCATTAATCTTGATATGCATGAAAATACCATCAAATGCGCAATTTTCAGGGCTTTTCAAAGTACACTCATTTATGTTGCTCAGAATCAAATTTAAATACTGAGACCGTATGATTCTACACATCGAATTTACATAAGAATCAGCATTAATCTTGATATGCATGAAAATACACTAAATGCGCAATTTTCAGGGCTTTCGGTGCCCTCAGTTGATATTGCTCAGAATCAATTTTAAATGAGACCGTATGATTCCTAAAGCGTCAATTTACATAAGCAAAATCAACGTGAAATTAATCTTGATATGCATGAAAATACACTAAATGCGCAGTTTTTGGACTTTCAATACTGATCATTTATAGCCAAGTCAGAATCAATTTTTTAAATGAGACCATGTGATTCTACACATCAATTTACATAAGAATCAGCATTAATCTTGATATGCTTGAAAATACACTAAATGCGCAGTTTTTGAACATTCAGTACACTCATTTATATTGATCAGAATCAATTTTAAATGAGACCATATGATTCTACACATCAATTTACAAAAAATCAGCATTATTCTTGATGTGCATGAAAATACACTAAATGCGCAATTTTCGGGCTTTCAGTACACTCATTTATATTGCACAGAAATTAATTTTAAATGAGAACGTATGATTCTACACATCAATTTATATAAGAATCTGCATTAATCTTGATATGCATGAAAAATACAACAATTAAAGTTTTTTAGTTCTTTCAGTACTCATTTATATTGATCAGAATCAATTTTAAATGAGACCATATGATTCTACACATCAATTTACATAAAAATCAGTAATCTTGATATGCATGAAAATACACTAAATGCGCAATTTTCGGGCTTTCATTACACTCATTTATATCGTTCAGAATCAATTTTAAATGAGACCATATGATTCTACACATCAATTTACATAAGAATCAGCATTAAACTTGATATGCATGAAAATACACTAAATGCGCAATTTTCAGGGCTTGCAGTACACTCATTTATATTGCTCAGAATCAATTTTAAATGAGACCGTATGATTCTACACATCAATTTACATAAGAATCAGCATTAATCTTGATATGCATGAAAATACACTAAATGCGCAAATTTCGGGTTTCAGTACACTCATTTATATTGCTCAGAATCAATTTTAAATGAGACCATATGATTCTACACATCAATTTACATAAGAATCAGCATTAATCTTGATATGCATGAAAATACACTAAATGCGCTATTTTCGGGCTTTCAGTACACTCATTTATATTGCTCAGAATCAATTTTAAATGAGACCATATGATTCTACACATCAATTTACATAAGAATCAGCATTAATCTTGATATGCATGAAAATACACTAAATGCGCAATTTTCGGGCTTGCAGTACACTGATTTATATTGCTCAGAATCAATTTTAAATGAGACCGTATGATTCTACACATCAATTTACATAAGAATCAGCATTAATCTTGATATGCATGAAAATACACTAAATGCGCAAATTTCGGCTTTCAGTACACTCATTTATATTGCTCAGAATCAATTTTAAATGAGACCATATGATTCTACACATCAATTTACATAAGAATCAGCATTAATCTTGATATGCATGAAAATACACTAAATGCGCAATTTTCGGGCTTTCAGTACACTCATTTATATTGCTCAGAATCAATTTTAAATGAAACCATATGATTCTACACATCAATTTACATAAGAATCAGCATTAATCTTGATATGCATGAAAATACACTAAATGCGCAATTTTCGGGCTATCAGTACCCTCATTTATATTGCTCAGAATCAATTTTAAATGAGACCATATGATTCTATACATCAATTTACATAAGAATCAGCATTAATCTTGATATGCATGAAAATACACTAAATGCGCAGTTTTTGGTCTTTCAATACAGTCATTTATATTGATCAGAATCAATTTTGATTGAGACCATATGATTCTACACATCAATTTACATAAGAATCAGCATTAATCTTGATATGCATGAAAATACAATAAATGCGCAATTTTCGGGCTTTCAGCACACTCATTTATATTGCTCAGAATCAATTTTAAATGAGACCATATGATTCTACACATCAATTTACATGAGAATCAGCATTAATCTTGATATGCATGAAAATACACTCAATGCGCAATTTTCGGGCTTACAGTACACTCATTTATATTGCTCAGAATCAATTTTAAATGTAACCATATAATTGTACACATCAATTTACATAAGAATCAGCATTAATCTTGATATGCATGAAAATACACTAAATGCGAAATTTTCGGGCTTTCAGCACACTCAATTATATTGCTCAGAATCAATTTTAAATGAGACCATATGATTCTATACATCAATTTACATAAGAATCAGCATTAATCTTGATATGCATGAAAATACACTAAATGCGCAATTTTCGGGCTTTCAGTACACTCATTTATATTGCTCAGAATCAAATTTAAATGAGACCGTATGATTCTACACATCAATTTACATAAGAATCAGCATTAATCTTGATATGCATGAAAATACACTAAATGCGCAGTTTTTGGTCTTTCAATACAGTCATTTATATTGATCAGAATCAATTTTAATTGAGACCATATGATTCTACACATCAATTTACATAAGAATCAGCATTAATCTTGATATGCATGAAAATACACTAAATGCGCAGTTTTTTGCTTTCTGTACACTCATTTATATTGATCAGAAACAATTTCAAATCAAACCATATGATTCTACACATCAATTTACATGAGAATCAGCATTAATCTTGATATGCATGAAAATACACTAAATGAGCAATTTTCGGGCTATCAGTACACTCATTTATATTGCTCAGAATTAATTTCAAATGAGACCGTATGAATCTACACATCAATTTACATAAGAATCAGCATTAATCTTGATATGCATGAAAATACACTAAATGCGCAGTTTTTGAACATTCAGTACACTCATTTATATTGATCAGAATCAATTTTAAAAGAGACCATATGATTCTACATATCAATTTACATAAGAATCAGCATTAATCTTGATATGCATGAAAATACACTAAATGCGCAATTTTCGGGCTTTCAGTACACTCATTTATATTGCTCAGAATCAATTTTAATGAGACCGTATGATTCTACACATCAATTTACATAAGAATCAGCATTAAAATTGATATGCATGAAAATACACTAAATGCGCAGTTTTTGGTCTTGCAGTACAGTCATTTATATTGATCAGAATCAATTTTAAATGAGACCATACGATTCTACACATCAATTTACATAAGAATCAGCATTAATCTTGATATGCATGAAAATACATTAATGCGCAATTTTCGGGCTTTCAGTACACTCATTTATATTGCTCAGAATCAATTTTAAATGAGACCATATGATTCTACACATCAATTTACATAAGAATCAGCATTAATCTTGATATGCATGAAAATACACTAAATGCGCAATTTTCGGGCTTTCAGTACACTCATTTATATTGCTCAGAATCAATTTTAAATGAAACCATTTGATTCTACACATCAATTTAAATAAGAAACAGCATTAATCTTGATATGCATGAAAATACACTAAATGCGCAATTTTCGGGCTTTCAGTACACTCATTTATATTGCTCAGAATCAATTTTAAAAGAGCCCGTATGATTCTACACATCAATTTACATAAGAATCAGCATTAATCTTGATATGCATGAAAATACACTAAATGCGCAATTTTCGGGTTTCAGTACACTCATTTATATTGCTCAGAATCAATTTTAAATGAGACCATATGATTCTACACATCAATTTACATAAGAATCAGCATTAATCTTGATATGCATGAAAATACACTAAATGCGCAATTTTCGGGCTTTCAGTACACTCATTTATATTGCTCAGAATCAATTTTAAATGAAACCATATAATTCTACACATCAATTTACATAAGAATCAGCATTAATCTTGATATGCATGAAAATGCATTAAATGCGCAATTTTCGGGCTTTCAGTACACTCATTTATATTGCTCAGAATCAATTTTAAATGAGACCGTATGATTCTACACATCAATTTACATAAGAATCAGCATTAATCTTGATATGCATGAAAATACACTAAATGCGCAGTTTTTGGTCTTTCAGTACAGTCATTTATATTGATCAGAATCAATTTTAAATGAGACCATATGATTCTATACATCAATTTACATAAGAATCAGCATTAATCTTGATATGCATGAAAATACAATAATGCGCAATTTTCAGGCTTTCAGTACACTCATTTATATTGCTCAGAATCAATTTTAAATGAGACCGTATGATTCTACACATCAATTTACATAAGAATCAGCATTAATCTTGATATGCATGAAAATACACTAAATGCGCAGTTTTTAGTCTTGCAGTACGGTCATTTATATTGATCAGAATCAATTTTAAATGAGACCATATGATTCTACACATCAATTTACATAAGAATCAGCATTAATCTTGATATGCATGAAAATACACTAAATGCGCAATTTTCGGGCTTTCAGTACACTCATTTATATTGCTCAGAATCAATTTTAAATGAGACCATATGATTCTACACATCAATTTACATAAGAATCTGCATTAATCTTGATATGCATGAAAATACACTAAATGCGCAGTTTTTGATCTTTCAGTACACTCATTTATATTGATCAGAATCAATTTTAAATGAGACCATATGATTCTACACATCAATTTACATAAGAATCAGCATTAATCTTGATATGCATGAAAATACACTAAATGCGCAGTTTTTGGTCTTTCAGTACAATCATTTATATTGATCAGATTCAATTTTAAATGACACCATATGATTCTACACATCAATTTACATAAGAATCAGCATTAATCTTGATATGCATGAAAATACACTAAATGCGCAATTTTCGGGCTTTCAGAACACTCATTCATATTGCTCAGAATCAATTTTATATGAGACCATATGATTCTACACATCAATTTACAAAAGAATCAGCCTTAATCTTGATATGCATGAAAATACACTAAATGCGCAATTTTCGGGCTTTCAGTACGCTCATTTATATTGCTCAGAATCAATTTTAAATGAAACCATATCTTTCTACACATCAATTTACATTATAATCAGCATTAATCTTGATATGCATTAAAATACACTAAATACGCAGTTTTTGGACTTTCAATACACTCATCTATATTGATCAGAATCAATTTTAAATGAGACCATATGATTCTACACATCAATTTACATAAGAATCAGCATTAATCTTGATATGCATGAAAATACACTAAATGCGCAGTTTTTGATCTTTCAGTACACTCATTTATATTGATCAGAATCAATTTTAAATGAGACCATATGATTCTACACATCAATTTACATAAGAATCAGCATTAATCTTGATATGCATGAAAATACATTAATGCGCAATTTTCAGGCTTTCAGTACACTCATTTATATTGCTCAGAATCAATTTTAAATGAGACAATGATTCTACACATCAATTTACATAAGAATCAGCATTAATCTTGATATGCATGAAAATACACTAAATGCGCAGTTTTGGACATTCAGTAGACTCATTTATATTGCTCAGAATCAATTTTAAATGAGACCATATGATTCTACACATCAATTTACATAAGAATCAGCATTAATCTTGATATGCATGAAAATACACTAAATGCGCAATTTTCGGGCTTTCAGCACACTCATTTATATTGCTCAGAATCAATTTTAAATGAGACCATATGATTCTACACATCAATTTACATAAGAATCAGCATGAATCTTGATATGCATGAAAATACACTGAAAGCGCAATTTTCGGGCTTTCAGTACATTCATTCATATTGCTCAGAATCAATTTTAAATGAGACCGTATGATTCTACACATCAATTTACATAAGAATCAGCATTAATCTTGATATGCATGAAAATACACTAAATGCGCAATTTTCGGGCTTTCAGTACACTCATTCATATTGCTCAGAATCAATTTTAAATGAGACCATATGATTCTACACATCAATTTACAAAAGAATCAGCATTAATCTTGATATGCATGAAAATACACTAAATGCGCAATTTTCGGGATTTCAATACAGTCATTTATATTGCTCAGAATCAATTTTAAATGAAACCATATCTTTCTACACATCAATTTACATAATAATCAGCATTAATCTTGATATGCATGAATATACACTAAATACGCAGTTTTTGGTCTTTCAATACACTCATCTATATTGATCAGAATCAATTTTAAATGAGACCATATGATTCTACACATCAATTTACATAAGAATCAGCATTAATCTTGATATGCATGAAAATACACTAAATGCGCAATTTTCGGGCTTTCACTACACTCATTTATATTGCTCAGAATCAATTTTAAATGAGACCATATGATTCTACACATCAATTTACATAAGAATCAGCATTAATCTTGATATGCATGAAAATACACTAAATGCGCAGTTTTTGATCTTTCAGTACACTCATTTATATTGATCAGAATCAATTTGAAATGAGACCATATGATTCTACACATCAATTTACATAAGAATCAGCATTAATCTTGATATGCATGAAAATACACTAAATGCGCAATTTTCGGGCTTTCAGAACACTCATTCATATTGCTCAGAATCAATTTTAAATGAGACCATATGATTCTACACATCAATTTACAAAAGAATCAGCCTTAATGTTGATATGCATGAAAATACACTAAATGCGCAATTTTCGGGCTTTCAGTACGCTCATTTATATTGCTCAGAATCAATTTTAAATGAAACCATATCTTTCTACACATCAATTTACATTATAATCAGCATTAATCTTGATATGCATTAAAATACACTAAATACGCAGTTTTTGGTCTTTCAATACACTCATCTATATTGATCAGAATCAATTTTAAATGAGACCATATGATTCTACACATCAATTTACATAAGAATCAGCTTTAATCTTGATATGCATGAAAATACACTAAATGCGCAGTTTTTGATCTTTCAGTACACTCATTTATATTGATCAGAATCAATTTTAAATGAGACCATATGATTCTACATCAATTTACATAAGAATCAGCATTAATCTTGATATGCATGAAAATACACTAAATGCGCAATTTTCGGGCTTTCAGTACACTCATTCATATTGCTCAGAATCAATTTTAAATGAGACCATATGATTCTACAGATCAATTTACAAAAGAATCAGCATTAATCTTGATATGCATGAAAATACACTAAATGCGCAATTTTCGGGATTTCAATACAGTCATTTATATTGCTCAGAATCAATTTTAAATGAAACCATATCTTTCTACACATCAATTTACATAATAATCAGCATTAATCTTGATATGCATGAAAATACACTAAATACGCAGTTTTTGGACTTTCAATACACTCATCTATATTGATCAGAATCAATTTTAAATGAGACCATATGATTCTACACATCAATTTACATAAGAATCAGCATTAATCTTGATATGCATGAAAATACACTAAATGCGCAATTTTCGGGCTTTCAGTACACTCATTTAAATTGCTCAGAATCAATTTTAAATGAGACCATATGATTCTACACATCAATTTACATAAGAATCAGCATTAATCTTGATATGCATTAAAATACACTAAATGCGCAGTTTTTGATCTTTCAGTACACTCATTTATATTGATCAGAATCAATTTTAAATGAGACCATATGATTCTACACATCAATTTACATAAGAATCTGCATTAATCTTGATATGCATGAAAATACACTAAATGCGCAGTTTTTGGTCTTGCAGTACAGTCATTTATATTGATCAGAATTAATTTTAAATGAGACCATATGATTCTACACATCAATTTACATAAGAATCAGCATTAATCTTGATATGCATGAAAATACACTAAATGCGCAATTTTCGGGCTTTCAGTACACTCATTTATATTGCTCAGATTCAATTTCAAATGAGACCATATGATTCTACACATCAATTTACATAAGAATCAGCATTAATCTTGATAAGCATGAAAATACACTAAATGCGCAATTTTCGGGCTTTCAGTACACTCATTTATATTGCTCAGAATCAATTTTAAATGAGACCGTATGATTCTACACATCAATTTACATAAGAATCAGCATTAATCTTGATATGCATGAAAATACACTAAATGCGCAGTTTTTGATCTTTCAGTACACTCATTTATATTGATCAGAATCAATTTGAAATGAGACCATATGATTCTACACATCAATTTACATAAGAATCAGCATTAATCTTGATATGCATGAAAATACACTAAATGCGCAATTTTCGGGCTTTCAGAACACTCATTCATATTGCTCAGAATCAATTTTAAATGAGACCATATGATTCTACACATCAATTTACAAAAGAATCAGCCTTAATCTTGATATGCATGAAAATACACTAAATGCGCAATTTTCGGGCTTTCAGTACGCTCATTTATATTGCTCAGAATCAATTTTAAATGAAACCATATCTTTCTACACATCAATTTACATTATAATCAGCATTAATCTTGATATGCATTAAAATACACTAAATACGCAGTTTTTGGTCTTTCAATACACTCATCTATATTGATCAGAATCAATTTTAAATGAGACCATATGATTCTACACATCGATTTACATAAGAATCAGCTTTAATCTTGATATGCATGAAAATACACTAAATGCGCAGTTTTTGGTCTTTCAGTACACTCATTTATATTGATCAGAATCAATTTTAAATGAGACCATATGATTCTACACATCAATTTACATAAGAATCAGCATTAATCTTGATATGCATGAAAATACACTAAATGCGCAATTTTCGGGCTTTCAGTACACTCATTTATATTGCTCAGAATCAATTTTAAATGAGACCGTATGATTCTACACATCAATTTACATAAGAATCAGCATTAATCTCGATATGCATGAAAATACACTAAATGCGCAGTTTTGATCTTTCAGTACACTCATTTATATTGATCAGAATCAATTTTAAATGAGACCATATGATTCTACACATCAATTTACATAAGAATCAGCATTAATCTTGATATGCATGAAAATACACTAAATGCGCAATTTTCGGGCTTTCAGCACACTCATTTATATTGCTCAGAATCAATTTTAAATGAGACCATATGATTCTAAAAATCAATTTACATAAGAATCAGCATGAATCTTGATATGCATGAAAATACACTAAAAGCGCAATTTTCGGGCTTTCAGTACATTCATTTATATTGCTCAGAATCAATTTTAAATGAGACCGTATGATTCTACACATCAATTTACATAAGAATCAGCATTAATCTTGATATGCATGAAAATACACTAAATGCGCAGTTTCTGGTCTTTCAGTACAGTCATTTTTATTGATCAGAAACAATTTTAAATGAGACCATATGATTCTACACATCAATTTACATAAGAATCAGCATTAATCTTGATATGCATGAAAATACACTAAATGCGCAATTTTCGGGCTTTCAGTACACTCATTCATATTGCTCAGAATCAATTTTAAATGAGACCATATGATTCTACACATCAATTTACAAAAGAATCAGCATTAATCTTGATATGCATGAAAATACACTAAATGCGCAATTTTTCGGGATTTCAATACAGTCATTTATATTGCTCAGAATCAATTTTAAATGAAACCATATCTTTCTACACATCAATTTACATAATAATCAGCATTAATCTTGATATGCATGAAAATACACTAAATACGCAGTTTTTGGTCTTTCAATACACTCATCTATATTGATCAGAATCAATTTTAAATGAGACCATATGATTCTACACATCAATTTACATAAGAATCAGCATTAATCTTGATATGCATGAAAATACACTAAATGCGCAATTTTCGGGCTTTCAGTACTCTCATTTATATTGCTCAGAATCAATTTTAAATGAGACCATATGATTCTACACATCAATTTACATAAGAATCAGCATTAATCTTGATATGCATTAAAATACACTAAATGCGCAGTTTTTGATCTTTCAGTACACTCATTTATATTGATCAGAATCAATTTTAAATGAGACCATATGATTGTACACATCAATTTACATAAGAATCTGCATTAATCTTGATATGCATGAAAATACACTAAATGCGCAGTTTTTGGTCTTGCAGTACAGTCATTTATATTCATCAGAATTAATTTTAAATGAGACCATATGATTCTACACATCAATTTACATAAGAATCAGCATTAATCTTGATATGCATGAAAATACACTAAATGCGCAATTTTCGGGCTTTCAGTACACTCATTTATATTGCTCAGATTCAATTTCAAATGAGACCATATGATTCTACACATCAATTTACATAAGAATCAGCATTAATCTTGATAAGCATGAAAATACACTAAATGCGCAATATTCGGGCTTTCAGTACACTCATTTATATTGCTCAGAATCAATTTTAAATGAGACCGTATGATTCTACACATCAATTTACATAAGAATCAGCATTAATCTTGATATGCATGAAAATACACTAAATGCGCAATTTTCGGGCTTTCAGTACACTCATTTATATTGCTCAGAATCAATTTTAAATGAAACCATATGATTCTACACATCAATTTACATAAGAATCAGCATTAATCTTGATATGCATGAAAATGCATTAAATGCGCAATTTTTGGGCTTTCAGTACACTCATTTATATTGCTCAGAATCAATTTTAAATGAGACCGTATGATTCTACACATCAATTTACATAAGAATCAGCATTAATCTTGATATGCATGAAAATACACTAAATGCGCAGTTTTTGGTCTTTCAGTACAGTCATTTATATTGATCAGAATCAATTTGAAATGAGACCATATGATTCTACACATCAATTTACATAAGAATCAGCATTAATCTTGATATGCATGAAAATACACTAAATGCGCAATTTTCGGGCTTTCAGTACACTCATTTATATTGCTCAGAATCAATTTTAAATGAAACCATATGATTCTACACATCAATTTACATAAGAATCAGCATTAATCTTGATATGGATGAAAATACAATAAAAGCGCAATTTACGGGCTTTCAGTACATTAATTTATATTGCTCAGAATCAATTTTAAATGCGACCGTATGATTCTACACATCAATTTACATAAGAATCAGCATTATTTTGATACGCATGAAAATCCACTAAATGCGCAGTGTTTGGACTTTCAGTACACTCATTCATATTGATCAGAATCAATTTGAAATGAGACCATATGATTCTACACATCACTATACATAAGAATCAGCATTAATCTTGATATGCATGAAAATACTCTAAATGCGCAATTTTCGGGCTTTCAGTACTCTCATTTATATTGCTCAGAATCAATTTTACATTAAACCATATGATTCTACACACAATTTACATAAGAATCAGCATTAATCTTGATATGCATGAAAATACACTAAATGCGCAGTTTTCGGGCTTTCAGTACACTCATTAATATTGCTCAGAATCAATTTTAAATGAGACCATATGATTCTACACATCAATTTACATAAGAATCAGCATTAATCTTAATATGCATGAAAATACACTAAATGCGCAATTTTCGGGCTTTCAGCACATTCATTTATATTGCTCAGAATCAATTTTAAATGAGACCGTATTATTCTACACATCAATTTACATAAGAATCAGCATTAATCTTGATATGCATGAAAATACACAAAATGCGCAATTTTCGGGCTTTCAGTACACTCATTTATATTGCTCAGAATCAATTTTAAATGAGACCGTATGATTCTACACATCAATTTACATAAGAATCAGCATTAATCTTGATATGCATGAAAATACACTAAATGCGCAGTTTTTGGTCTTTCAGTACATTCATTTATATTGATCAGGATCAATTTTAAATGAGACCATATGATTCTACTCATCAATTTACATAAGAATCAGCATTAATCTTGATGTGCATGAAAATACACTAAATGCGTAATTTTCGGGCTTTCAGTACACTCATTTATATTGCTCAGAATCAATTTTAAATGAGACCATATAATTCTACACATCAATTTACATAAGAATCAGCATTAATCTTGATATGCATGAAAATACACTAAATGCGCAATTTTCGGGCTTTCAGTACAATCATTTATATTGCTCAGAATCAATTTTAAATGAAACCATATGATTCTACTCATCAATTTACATAAGAATCAGCATTAATCTTGATATGCATGAAAATACACTAAATGCGCAATTTTCGGGCTTTCAGTACACTCATTTATATTGCACAGAAATTAACTTTAAATGAGAACGTATGATTCTACACATCAATTTACTTAAGAATCTGCATTAATCTTGATATGCATGAAAATACACGAAATGCGCAGTTTTTGCTCTTTCAGTACACTCATTTATATTGATCAGAATCAATTTTAAATGAGACCATATGATTCTACACATCAATTTACATAAGAATCAGCATTAATCTTGATATGCATGAAAATACACTAAATGCGCAATTTTCGGGCTTTCATTACACTCATTTATATTGATCAGAATCAATTTTAAATGAAACCATATGATTCTACACACAATTTACATAAGAATCAGCATTAATCTTGATATGCATGAAAATACACTAAATGCGCAGTTTTCGGGCTTTCAGTACATTCATTAATATTGCTCAGAATCAATTTTAAATGAGACCATATGATTCTACACATCAATTTACATAAGAATCAGCATTAATCTTAATATGCATGAAAATACACTAAATGTGCAATTTTCGGGCTTTCAGCTCATTCATTTATATTGCTCAGAATCAATTTTAAATGAAACCATATGATTCTACACATCAATTTACATAAGAATCTGCATTAATCTTGATATGGATGAAAATACAATAAAAGCGCAATTTACGGGCTTTCAGTACATTAATTTATATTGCTCAGAATCAATTTTAAATGCGACCGTATGATTCTACACATCAATTTACATAAGAATCAGCATTATTTTGATACGCATGAAAATCCACTAAATGCGCAGTGTTTGGACTTTCAGTACACTCATTCATATTGATCAGAATCAATTTGAAATGAGACCATATGATTCTACACATCAATGTACATAAGAATCAGCATTAATCTTGATATGCATGAAAATACTCTAAATGCGCAATTTTCGGGCTTTCAGTACACTCATTTATATTGCTCAGAATCAATTTTACATTAAACCATATGATTCTACACACAATTTACATAAGAATCAGCATTAATCTTGATATGCATGAAAATACACTAAATGCGCAGTTTTCGGGCTTTCAGTACACTCATTAATATTGCTCAGAATCAATTTTAAATGAGACCATATGATTCTACACATCAATTTACATAAGAATCAGCATTAATCTTAATATGCATGAAAATACACTAAATGCGCAATTTTCGGGCTTTCAGCACATTCATTTATATTGCTCAGAATCAATTTTAAATGAGACCGTATGATTCTACACATCAATTTACGTAAGAATCAGCATTAATCTTGATATGCATGAAAATACACTAAATGCGCAGTTTTTGGTCTTTCAGTACATTCATTTATATTGATCAGGATCAATTTTAAATGAGACCATATGATTCTACTCATCAATTTACATAAGAATCAGCATTAATCTTGATGTGCATGAAAATACACTAAATGCGTAATTTTCGGGCTTTCAGTGCACTCATTTATATTGCTCAGAATCAATTTTAAATGAGACCATATAATTCTACACATCAATTTACATAAGAATCTGCATTAATCTTGATATGCATGAAAATACACTAAATGCGCAATTTTCGGGCTTTCAGTACAATCATTTATATTGCTCAGAATCAATTTTAAATGAAACCATATGATTCTACTCATCAATTTACATAAGAATCAGCATTAATCTTGATATGCATGAAAATACACTAAATGCGCAATTTTCGGGCTTTCAGTACACTCATTTATATTGCACAGAAATTAACTTTAAATGAGAACGTATGATTCTACACATCAATTTACTTAAGAATCTGCATTAATCTTGATATGCATGAAAATACACGAAATGCGCAGTTTTTGCTCTTTCAGTACACTCATTTATATTGATCAGAATCAATTTTAAATGAGACCATATGATTCTACACATCAATTTACATAAGAATCAGCATTAATCTTGATATGCATGAAAATACACTAAATGCGCAATTTTCGGGCTTTCATTACACTCATTTATATTGATCAGAATCAATTTTAAATGAAACCATATGATACTACACATCAATTTACATAAGAATCAGCATTAAACTTGATATGCATGAAAATACACTAAATGCGCAATTTTCGGGCTTTCATGTACACTCATTTATATCGCTCAAAATCAATGTGAAATTAGACCATATGATTCTCCACATCAATTTACATAAGAATCAGCATTAATCTTGATATGCATGAAAATTCACTAAATGCGCAATTTTCGGGTTTTAGTCCACTCATTTATATTGCTCAGAATCAATTTTAAATGAGACCATATGATTCTACACATCAATTTACATAAGAATCAGCATTAATCTTGATATGCATGAAAATACACTAAATGCGCAATTTTCGGGATTTCAGTACACTCATTTATATTGCTCAGAATCAATTTTAAATGAAACCATATGATTCTACACATCAATTTACAAAAGAATCTGCATTAATCTTGATATGCATGAAAATACACTAAATGCGCAATTTTCGGGCTTTCAGTACACTCATTTATATTGCTCAGAATCAATTTTGAATAAAACCATGTGATTCTATACATCAATTTACATAAGAATCAGCATTAATCTTGATATGCATCGAAATACACTAAATGCGCAATATTCGGGCTTTCAGTACACTCATTTATATTGCTCAGAATCAATTTTAAATGAGACCGTATGATTCTACACATCAATTTACATAAGAATCAGCATTAATCTTGATATGCATGAAAATACACTAAATGCGCAGTTTTCGGTCTTTCAGTACAGTCATTTATATTGATCAGAATCAATTTTAAATGAGACCATATGATTCTACACATCAATTTACATAAGAATCAGCATTAATCTTGATATGCATGAAAATACACTAAATGCGCAATTTTCGGGCTTTCAGTACACTCATTTATATTGTTCAGAATCAATTTTAAATGAGACCATATGATTCTACACAGCAATTTACATAAGAATCAGCATTAAACTTGATATGCATGAAAATACACTAAATGCGCAATTTTCGGGCTTTCAGTACACTCATTTATATCGCTCAAAATCAATGTGAAATGAGACCATATGATTCTACACATCAATTTACATAAGAATCAGCATTAATCCAGATATGCATGAAAATACACTAAATGCGCAGTTTTCGGGCTTTCAGTACACTAACTTATATTGCTCAGAATCAATTTTAAATGAGACCATATTATTCTACACATCAATTTACATAAGAATCAGCATTAATCTTGATATGCATGAAAATACACTAAATGCGCAATTTTCGGGCTTTCCATACACTCATTTATATTGCTCAGAATCAAGTTTAAATGAGACCATATGATTCTACAGATCAATTTACATAAGAATCAGCATTAATCTTGATATGCATGAAAATACACTAAATGCGCAATTTTCGGGCTTTCAGTACACTCATTTATATTGCTCATGAATCAATTTTAAATGAAACCATATGATTCTACACATCAATTTACATAAGAATCAGCATTAATCTTGATATGCATGAAAATACACTAAATGCGCAATTTTCGGGCTTTCAGTACACTCATTTATATTGCTCAGAATCAATTTTAAATGAAACCATATGATTCTACACATCAATTTACAAAAGAATCAGCATTAATCTTGATATGCATGAAAATACACTAAATGCGCAATATTCGGGCTTTCAGTACACTCATTTATATTGCTCAGAATCAATTTTAAATGAGACCGTATGATTCTACACATCAATTTACATAAGAATCAGCATTAATCTTGATATGCATGAAAATACACTAAATGCGCAGTTTTTGGTCTTTCAGTACAGTCATTTATATTGCTCAGAATAAATTTTAAATGAGACCATATGATTCTACACATCAATTTACATAAGAATCAGCATTAATCTTGATATGCATGAAAATACACTAAATGCGCAGTTTTCGGGCTTTCAGTACAGTCAGTTATATTGATCAGAATCAATTTTAAATGAAACCATATGATTCTACACATCAATTTACATAAGAATCAGCATTAATCTTGATATGCATGAAAATACACTAAATGCGCAATTTTCGGGCTTTCAGTACACTCATTTATATTGTTCAGAATCAATTTTAAATGAGACCATATGATTCTACACAGCAATTTACATAAGAATCAGCATTAAACTTGATATGCATGAAAATACACTAAATGCGCAATTTTCGGGCTTTCAGTACACTCATTTATATCGCTCAAAATCAATGTGAAATGAGACCATATGATTCTACACATCAATTTACATAAGAATCAGCATTAATCCTGATATGCATGAAAATACACTAAATGCGCAGTTTTCGGGCTTTCAGTACACTAATTTATATTGCTCAGAATCAATTTTAAATGAGACCATATGATTCTACACATCAATTTACATAAGAATCAGCATTAAGCTTGATATGCATGAAAATACACTAAATGCGCAATTTTCGGGCTTTCCATACACTCATTTATATTGCTCAGAATCAAGTTTAAATGAGACCATTTGATTCTACAGATCAATTTACATAAGAATCAGCATTAATCTTGATATGCATGAAAATACACTAAATGCGCAATTTTCGGGCTTTCAGTACACTCATTTATATTGCTCATGAATCAATTTTAAATGAAACCATATGATTCTACACATGAATTTACATAAGAATCAGCATTAATCTTGATATGCATGAAAATACACTAAATGCGCAATTTTCGGGCTTTCAGTACACTCATTTATATTGCTCAGAATCAATTTTAAATGAAACCATATGATTCTACACATCAATTTACATAAGAATCAGCATTAATCTTGATATGCATGAAAATACACTAAATGCGCAATTTTCGGGCTTTCAGTACACTCATTTATATTGCTCAGAAACAATTTTAAATGAGACCGTATGATTCTACACATGAATTTATAATAACTGAATGCAACGTTAATCTTGATATGCGTGAAAATACACTAAATGCGAAGTTTTTGGACTTTCAGTACAGTCATTTATATTGATCGAATCAATTTTAAATGAGACCATATGATTCTACACATCAATTTACATAAGAATCAGCATTAATCTTGATATGCATGAAAATACACTAAATGCGCAATTTTCGGGCTTTCAGTACACTCATTTATATTGCTCAGAATCAATTTTAAATGAGACCGTATGATTCTACACATCAATTTACATAAGAATCAGCATTAATCTTGATATGCATGAAAATACACTAAATGCGCAGTTTTGGACATTCAGTAGACTCATTTATATTGCTCAGAATCAATTTTAAATGAGACCATATGATTCTACACATCAATTTACATAAGAATCAGCATTAATCTTGATATGCATGAAAATACACTAAATGCGCAATTTTCGGGCTTTCAGTACACTCATTTATATTGCACAGAAATCAATTTTAAATGAGAACGTATGATTCTACACATCAATTTACATAAGAATCAGCATTAATCTTGATATGCATGAAAATACACTAAATGCGCAGTTTTTGGTCTTTCAGTACACTCATTTATATTGATCAGAAACAATTTTAAATGAGACCATATGATTCTACACATCAATTTACATAAGAATCAGCATTAATCTTGATATGCATGAAAATACACTAAATGCGCAATTTTCGGGTTTCAGTACACTCATTTATATTGCTCAGAATCAATTTTAAATGAGACCATATGATTCTACACATCAATTTACATAAGAATCAGCATTAATCTTGATATGCATGAAAATACACTAAATGCGCAATTTTCGGCTTTCAGTACACTCATTTATATTGCTCAGAATCAATTTTAAATGAAACCATATGATTCTACACATCAATTTACATAAGAATCAGCATTAATCTTGATATGCATGAAAATGCATTAAATGCGCAATTTTCGGGCTTTCAGTACACTCATTTATATTGCTCAGAATCAATTTTAAATGAGACCATATGATTCTACACATCAATTTACATAAGAATCAGCATTAATCTTGATATGCATGAAAATACACTAAATGCGCAATTTTCGGGCTTTCCATACACTCATTTATATTGCTCAAGAATCAAGAAGTTTCAAATGAGACCATTTTAGATTCTACAGATCAATTTACGTAAGAATCAGCATTAATCTTGATATGCATGAAAATACACTAAATGCGCAATTTTCGGGCTTTCAGTACCACTCATTTATATTGCTCATGAATCAATTTTAAATGAAACCATATGATTCTACACATGAATTTACATAAGAATCAGCATTAATCTTGATATGCATGAAAATACACTAAATGCGCAATTTTCGGGCTTTCAGTACACTCATTTATATTGCTCAGAATCAATTTTAAATGAAACCATATGATTCTACACATCAATTTACATAAGAATCAGCATTAATCTTGATATGCATGAAAATACACTAAATGCGCAATTTTCGGGCTTTCAGTACACTCATTTATATTGCTCAGAAACAATTTTAAATGAGACCGTATGATTCTACACATGAATTTATATAAGAATCAGCATTAATCTTGATATGCATGAAAATACACTAAATGCGAAGTTTTTGGACTTTCAGTACAGTCATTTATATTGATCAGAATCAATTTTAAATGAGACCATATGATTCTACACATCAATTTACATAAGAATCAGCATTAATCTTGATATGCATGAAAATACACTAAATGCGCAATTTTCGGGCTTTCAGTACACTCATTTATATTGCTCAGAATCAATTTTAAATGAGACCGTATGATTCTACACATCAATTTACATAAGAATCAGCATTAATCTTGATATGCATGAAAATACACTAAATGCGCAGTTTTGGACATTCAGTAGACTCATTTATATTGCTCAGAATCAATTTTAAATGAGACCATATGATTCTACACATCAATTTACATAAGAATCAGCATTAATCTTGATATGCATGAAAATACACTAAATGCGCAATTTTCGGGCTTTCAGTACACTCATTTATATTGCACAGAAATCAATTTTAAATGAGAACGTATGATTCTACACATCAATTTACATAAGAATCAGCATTAATCTTGATATGCATGAAAATACACTAAATGCGCAGTTTTTGGTCTTTCAGTACACTCATTTATATTGAT